>RSEH01000253.1:0-67580 GCA_006503475.1 Stentor roeselii
ATTCTGATACTCTCTTTATAATTGAATATAAGAAAGATAAAAAAGGAAATCATATAAATTTAATAAATACAGGAATGATTCAAATAATGGAATTGTACGCTAGTGAAGCTCTAAATATTTCTAGTAAGTATCAACATATAAAAAAAATTATATTGAGAGCTGTTGGTTTTGCTATTGTTGAAGGAAAATGGAAAATGTATGCTGATGAGATTGAGTTTAATAAAGATGGATTAAAATCAGCGATTGATTGTTTCAATGAGAGAGCTATTGGTGAGGAGCTAATTTTTGATGAGTTGTCCAAATACGCAATCAATAGATTTAGTAGTTTTAAATAGTTTAAAAATTAGTTTCTTGATTAAATGTCTCATCTATTTGCATTCACTACACAAAACTATCCCTAACTTTTTTATTATCATGAAAATAATATAATGATGATATAATTGGTTCATATTTTGATTATGATATATTAAAATTTGGTGTTATAGCACTTGCCATCCTTTATGTATAAAGCCCTATTAAGATAGCTCGCAGATGACAGTAATCAATAAAGAAAAATATAAAAGTAACAACTGAATATAATAAGGAAAAAATAGACTTTTATCAACAGCAGATTGATAGAAAAAGCTATCAAATATATAAGAATTAGAAAATTTCTGAATTATAAAAGACAAGAAGAAAAAAGGTATTGAATGGATTAGTGAGTTTAAGAAAATCTACACATAAAAAAATTTTATGATTTATTCAATATTCAGATATTTTGTGGATTTGATAATCTTGTGAAAACATCTAAAGTACTTAAAATAATATGCCAAGTTATAAGGTCTTTTTATATTTGAATAATTTAAATATTATTATTCGCTCATATAATAATTTTTTCACAAGTTCTTTGTATTTTGATTAACAAAATGATATCCATCGAACAATAGTAAAATGAATTATTATTATTTGAAAAGGATAGAAGGTATGATTTGGAATATATCACTTGAACATTGATTAATGCAAGATTTGATAGATCTTAATATAGCAAGATAATTCAAGAACTAAGACAGGCTATATTCGATAAATTATCTTATCTTAATAAAAATTAAATAATTAATCAGATGGACCCAGAAGATACTTTGCTGGATTTTGATAAACGTATATTTCTTTAAAATTTAATAATAGAGAATGTTGCATTTATATTTCAAATTCTAATAATCATATTTTATTACCATATAATCATACGTTCCATTATAAATCTAGGGAAAAGTCGATACTATCAAATTGTATTGAATATATAATATTGAAAAAAAATATACAAATCAATTCAATTTGCATGCCAATTTTTGGAGATGAATTCAGTTTAAGGCTTTTTAATTCAATATAAAAACCATTTTGTATCAATTAGTGCAAATTGTTTTATAGTGGAAATGATGTAAATGATCATTATTATCGTAGAATCTGCATCCGAAACAAAATATTACCACATCTTAAAATCAACTTACTTTATTAGTGTATCAACTGCAAATATTTCAAATTGTCTAAAAGAAACAAAATATGAATTTAAGCTGATTTTATTTATGGAGTATATAATATCAATAGTGGAAATGATAATAAAAGTATAATTTAGGGCTTTAATAATATTGAACTTTTTATATATAGACTAAATTTTAAGGATTTAATTACTGCTTTGATATCAAATAGAATAGAGAACTTTATTTAAGGCTATATGTAAAAATAAAGTATTAATTAACTACTAACTTTTTTGAGTGCGTATTTGGACAACTCATCAAAAATATTTTGATTCTCAATGAAACCCTTCTGAAAAGAAGTAATTGCTGATTTTAATCCCTTTTTCTCAAACTTGAGTTCATCAGCACATATTTTCCATTTTCCTTAAACAAGAAAAAAGGCCACAGCTTCAGTATAATATTTTTCAAATGATTATACTGAATCGAATCAGAAATCTCCAAAGCTGCTTCTGCTCTACTGTTTGGCAATTTTTAATTTATCAATATTCTTCATATCGATATTCTTATAATTTATTTCTCTGTCGAATTTGGGGTTGTAGCATTGTGTGAATTATTTCTACTTTTGGAATCTATAAGACTTAGTAAAGAAATCCATCTCACTTTCGAAGTGAGATGACTATTACCTCTACGAAGATATAGACAGAGTGGTTAAAGATATAACAAATTTTAATTAAAACATGCTTAAAATAATCTAATCGTTTGAGAGTGACTCTGAAGAAGATTCGATGAAATAAGGAAGTCAAAGAAGAAATTATAATAAAATGTAATAATCATGGAAGTCTTATAATATATGAGAGAGAACATCTGTTGAAATAATCAACGTTAATCTCTATTCTGCAATGTTTCGGTCTAACTTCAAGACCTTTATTCTTCAATCCGATCTATCCGGCAGGGGTAGTGAACCTTCTGGTAGTAATCTGGCCAGGCCCAGTAGTGTTAAAATCGCGCTCGCCGAATAATTTCATGCGTCCTTTCTGGAGAGTCATTATTTAGGTAATTCTGTGCAAGAGTCATCTAAAACAACTCTCCTGGCCTTACAAAAATATTATTTTCTTCATCAGAACTAGTCTTCACAACCCTTGCCAAGTAATAAATCAATTCATTAGACTCAAGTTTATCCCAAGTATTTGAAAGAAAAGAAACCCTATAAAACTAATTCCTACTCGAAAAATTCAAATTTAAACCTTTAATAGATTCATTAAGAATCAAAAATAAACCATCTTCAGCCCACTTATACCCTTTATACATTCCTACCAAAATCCCCCTTTAATCTCAGCCATTTATATAAATGTTTGCCAAGTTCCTCAGAAACTCTACTCTAAAGAAAAAATCGATTTTCTCTAGGAATTTTGCTGAGACTTCAAAAGAATCCTTCTTTTATCTTGGAAGTGATTTTGAAGAAATACTAAAAGGAGATAAACTATATGCTGATAAGACTTTATTCCTAAAAAATCTCTTGCAAGAACAAGATTTGTTGCTTGCGAGACCAAGTAGATGGGGAAAGAGTTTAAATTTGAGTATGGTGAAGAACTTTTTTCAACCTTTAGTCTCTGAAGATGGAATCATTTCAAAAGACGAAGAGAAAAAGAAAAGTTTCGAGAAATTTCTGATAGGTAAAGAAATTCTGTCATATAATCCTATAACTGGGGAAAAAAAAGAAACTAAATTTATTGACCTTCAAGGAAGTGCACCTGTGATTTATTTAAGTTTTAATGAAGTTCAACCGAGAAATGAAAAAGAACTTGTTATTATGATTACAAAAATGCTGAAAAAAGCTATTGAACCTCATAAGTATCTACTAAAATCACCACATATTAATTCTTATTATTTAAGCTTCATGCAAGATTACTTTAAAGATGATGATAATTTTGATGATATAAAAACAATTTATATTCAAAATATATTAATGTATCTTGCAATTTGCTTAGAAAAGCATTATAAAGCAAAAGTTGTTCTTTTAGTAGATGATTACGACAAGTTTCTCGTGTCTCTCGCTGAGAAGAACTCCAAGTTATACGATGATGGATATTACTTATATTCTCAAATGTTTACATTCCTTAAAGATTCAGCTCGAGGATATATTTTATTTTCATTATTAACTGGGGTATCTAAAATAATAAACCCAAGCTGCTTCTCTGGCTTAAATCACTTCTTTTATGATACTGTAGAGATGCCTTTCTATTCGGAATTTTGCGGGCTTACTGACACAGAAGTCGATAAGATGATTGAACAAACTCAGAATATGATGCAGATAAAATTTGATATCAAAGAAGTCAAAAACCAAATAGCTAAATGGTACAATGGATACAATATCGAAAATATTAAACTTTATAATCCTTATTCTGTAATCCAGTGCCTAAAACAATTGAGTAATAACAATCCCAATCCTTATAAAAAATACTGGTCTGATATTAGTTCAAAACTTCTTTACAACTCAGTCGAAATTATACCATCAGGAAAGTTTATTGATCGACTATTAGAAGTAAACAAAGTTGTATTTACGCCTATCAATTATGTTTTTAAAACATATAATAGTAGTGTTTCTGATGAAGATAAAGAAAAATCAAGTAAAATGGCATTTAGTAATCCATCATCATTTTTAACTTTCATGATTCATGCTGGGTATTTAACAGAACATACTAGTTACCAATATCGCATACCAAATAAGGAAATTTTAGAAATCTTTTACACTGAAATCGCACCTTATTGGATGAAAATTAACATGCCATATTTATTGAATGCTAACTATAATGATAAAGAAATAGAAGACATCATATTGTTTTGTTCATCATTTCAAAATAAAATTCTGAATAAAATAAAATTAAACGATGACAATACCCCTGAAAAAGTATTCAAATCCTTGATGTACTTCAGTTCTTACAATAAAGAAAATCATTTAAAGAAATATAAGATACTATTAGATGATCCAACAAATGTCAAAAAAAGAATCAATTTAATTCTTGTCCCATATGAAAATTTTGATACTCTCATTATTATTGAATATAAGAAGGATGATAAATTAAATGATAAAATACTCTTGAAAAATGGAATGACTCAAATAATGGAATTTTATGCAAGTGAAGCTTTGAAGATTTCTGAAACTATTGAGTATAAACATGTAAAAAATATTATCCTTAGAGCAGTTGCTTTTGTTCTTGTTGGAAAAAAATGGAAGATATTCGCTGATGAGCTTCAGTTTGATAAAGAAGGATTAAAATCAGCGATTGATAGTTTTAATAAGGGTCCTGTTGAGAATCAAGATATTTTTGATGAGTTGTCAAAATACGCAATCAAGAGAGTTAGTAGTTAATTTAGTTTTAGTTTTAAATTCATTCTTAAATGATTCATTAAATAAAAAATTTAAGAAGTTTTGTTTATTTACTCACAAAAATTATTGAAATCTTAGAACTTCTTTGTGATTTGGTTAATATGAAATGGTAATCAATTTTATAGTGAGTAGTAGAATTTCATAGAAATTTTAGATAATTATAAGAATGTTGGTGTTATAACTTATCTAATGAAATTATATTAATTTAATCATGCACTAGATGGTTATTTGTGTATTTATTGATTAGCCAGAATCAATTAAATTCTTTTTACTCTACGAAAATGGCAAGATTATGAAAAATTCAAACTCACCTCAGACTTATATTGTAAATCAAGACTTTTAATGCCTCTCCTTAAAATACTCAGAAATGCTAAGATTGGTTAGAATAGATAAATGCTATTCCTATAAATATTAAAGATTTTTTAAATTCAAACAAAGCTTGCATTCTATGCTAGAATACTTTTTATTAATTAGACCACTTAATTAATAATTACAAAACTCTCTAAAATTATGATTGAAGGCCAATGAAAATATAGACCTTATATAAACAGTATCGATTACAAGCTTCCGGTGACTTGTCTAGAAACTCAGTAATCTTTAAAAATTCAAAGTAGTGCTAACTAGAATTAGATTGTTTTAGACAAGGATAAAGACACCAAAAAAACTTTCCATGAGTTGGTCTTGACTCAAATGCCAGTTCAAATCTAATTACATTCCTCAAATAGCATTATGCCATTTTTGACTTATGAAGGGGGAACCGTGACATAATTTATTCGGAGTCTTCAGACTGGATCTACTGTTCAGATTCAAGACCTCAAGTCTCAGGCCCAATGATTAATGTACTTAAATTAAACTATTTTGCATATTAGGTTAGACAGGTCTATTATGATTTCTTTACGTCCTAAACTTTATATACCTAAATCTTCAAAAATTTATATTATTTCAATTATTTAAAATTCCTTTTAGATATAAGAAAGCTTAAGGCAGATAATTCTGACTCGCTTGAGTGAAATAATTCTGAATTCTTCTTGAGACTCATAATGACACAAAGCCGAAAAATTTATATTAGAAATTGAAATTCTGAAACTCATTAAGCACTATTTGATAAGACCTATTATTATGACTCTCATCACTTATACTTGCATTGATCAGAACATTTTAATAAGCGAAAATATTTAATTTATCAATAATGCGATATGTTTACTGTCTCTTATTTTTTCAAGTCACTTCACAGTTCCTCCAAATGAGAAACAAGCTCAACATGGCCTATTACGTCACATTAAGTATCGGAAATGATCAAAAAAGTTATTCTCTACTTGTTTCATCTTATTCTTCAGTATTTTTAAATAGCTCTCCTACATCCCAGGGCCAGGCTCGCGAGGTTGCAGTGAAGAC
This sequence comes from Stentor roeselii, assembly GCA_006503475.1. Taxonomy (NCBI): domain Eukaryota; phylum Ciliophora; class Heterotrichea; order Heterotrichida; family Stentoridae; genus Stentor; species Stentor roeselii. The sequence goes on from RSEH01000253.1 coordinate 6,235, forward strand.
AAAGAATTCAACTATTCATCTTCAAAAACTTTCGAGATATTAAACGAAAATTACTATCAAAACGTAAAAAACACTTAGTATGCAATAGGAAATGCTTCAGGTGTACTAGGTAGAGACCAGTTTCGTTCATCAGCGAAAGAATTTTATTTGATTCCTTCTCAAGCAATACTTGTAGGAAAGACTTCAAATCTTCCAGATAATGCCAGATGTGGAATATTTTCATTAGGACTGAATTCGTATCAGACAAACTTCTCGGTGGTTTTTAATTTGTACTCTTTGGGAAGAATCGAAGATTTATCTTTTTCTTTGTTTCTTAATAACATTGGGTTTGAAGGGAAGGATAAATACGAGATCCCAAGCACGATTGTATTAGGAACCTATTTTATGGCAAAATATGCAAAAGACCCGACATCAACTTTTAGGTATCATAATATAGCAGCTGAGCATCCTTATTTATGGGCAGTAACAGCTTCTAGTTTCTCTTTGGGTTCTTATGTCGTATCGAATACCTCCGAGCCAATGATCTTAGAGCCTTCATTTAGTTTTATTGCAATACCAGAGTCAATTCTCAAGAAGTTTAAAGAAAAACTAAACAAAAAAATAATATGTTCTGACAATGGAACATTTCTAATCTGCCCTTGTGAAGAAAGTTTCAAGCTACCAAGTTTATATTTTGTGATCGACAAGTATGAATACTCTCTTCCAGCCTCTTTTTACGTAAAAAAAGAAGAAGATAGATGTGTTATCTGTGTTATTCCCAAAGACGCCTCACCCTGGATACTCGGACAGTTATTCCTAAGAAGATATTACAGTTACTACAACATGAGAACAAGACAAATCGGTTTAGTTGAAAGTATTTATTACGAATCATCTCATCACCACAAGAACAGCAAAAAGATCAGTGATGAGTGGCTAATGACCATCATCGGCATCACTACCTTTGTAGTTGTCGGCTTTATAGTCACTTTATGTTGGTTTTACATGAAGCATAAACGACCCCTGAGGTACTCAGTACTCAGCAGTGACTCTGACTTTGTAATCACTGGTAAATAGAATAGTTTGTTATACTAATGGGATGCTTTTCAAGTAAAACTGCCGATCATGGACCTATTCGAGCCCACCCTGTCGATAACTTGTTGGAAAGTCAAGGAAAAGAAAATCAAGCTTCTGAAGAGAAGGCGAAAAAAATACATTGTGATGAGTCTAGGGTTCATACTGTTCCTAATGTTAACTCAAGTGAAAAAAAGAAGAGAGAAAATTATTCTGATGGAAAAAAATTGGAGAAAACAGGAATTATTGAGAATAAGGATGATGAGGTTGTTAGAATATGGCTTGATGGGATTTTTTCGGTCGCCAAGTCGAGGATTTATACTAAGGTTTAATCGTTTATTAAATGTGGCGTAGAGATTTTTAGTTGGTTGATGTGGGTGAATAGAACGGATTAGAATAATTTTAGGGATTTAGGAGGTTTTATAGTGAATTTAGTTTTAATCATCATCAAACTATTAGATTTAAAAAACAGGGCATTGTTCTTCGAAGGTTTTATCTGCTATAAACTTGTCTATTGAAGGCTTTCTAGATATTTTTAGTCCTGCTATTTTTTTGAGAAGGCCGCCAATAGAATCTTCATACTTCTCTTTCACCTTGACCAAATCAGCCCTAATCTCCTGTACATTAGGAACAACATCATCCTCTAATTCAGGTGAAAAGCACTGAGGCACAAAATCAACAGCACCTTCAACAACCCCTTCAACAACATCATTTTCCCCCCCTTCCGCTTCCCTAACCTCCCTAATAACAGTAGAATACTCTTCAGGAAAAGAAACCCTTTCAATAGTTCCACTCTGCACAAGTTTCACATCATTTTTATACCCCGTTGCATTTTCAATATCACTATTTCCAATAAATTCTGTATAACTTTGAGGTTCTTTCTGCTTAAAACAAGCAAGTCTAACCTGTGAATACATCCATTTAAACAAGAACTGTTTTTTGTAGTACTTTTCAATGATAGGCTTCATAACTTTAAACAAACGCCTGACAAATCTGGACTCGGCTCCAAATCTAGCAGCAGTGATCATGACACAAACAAAAATAATCAACTTGTTGATTTGACGAGATTCGACCCAGGCTTCATGTGCGGGTCCGGCCGGGTCATAGCTTTTTTCAGCAGGAATCAAAATATTGAAAGAAGAGTCGAAATATTCAATCAAGATGTAACCGACGTACGTTATTCCAAAGTCAGTTTTAAAGCTGTCTACATAACTTGCTTCGAATAATGCACTGTCTGAAGATAGTTTTCCATTCGCCTTTGCCACGTATTCACCGTCTTTATGCTCGAATTTGAAGACCTGGCTTGAAAGGTCGAGTGAGTAGAGGTTTTTTACTTTTGCTAAGGAAAAAGTGAGAAGGTCGTTTAGTGTCTGTGAGTCTGAGACTGGGATTGAGGTGTCCAGGGTGTTAAGCATTTATATTAAGAATTTTTACAATAAAATAAGGAAATTGAGGTTTCCAGGGTGTTAAGCATTTATATTAAAATTTTTACAATAAAATCAACGACCTTGACAACTTGCTCGACTTTTCCAAACCGCTTTTCTTTGAATTGGGAAGAGTTCTACGCGACCTGGACGAGTGAAGCGGCGGCAGATTCAAAGGTGCAAGGGGATACCTCAGGTAGAAATTATGAAGTATAGACAAGAACCCCTCATAAGAAAGAGAAAATTCACTTGCCATCTCACTATCAAAAACTTGAACTAAAGACTGTTCAATACAAATATTCAAATTTTCTTGTTCTTTTATCAAATTTCTCAATATTTCCTTATAAATCTCAGGAAAATCTGCAAGACTCAGTAAAAAACAACTAAAAACATTGATTGACTTGTAAAAACTCAAAATTTTTCCCAATATTTCCAAATCTTGAGTCTCGATTTCCTGCCAAGGGACATTAAACCTACTACAAAACTCATGCCGGGTCTTTAACAATGAGCAATATTTCAATATCACATCTTGTGAAGTCGATGAAAAGTATTTCTGCAGTTTTTCATTCAGGGTGTTAGTCCAAAGCGATTCAGTTTTCACAATAAAACTCACACAATGCAAGGAATTTCCTATTAACCCACTCTGATTCATGTAAAGATGAAGAAGCGCCAAACTTTTCAAACAAACTTTCGGACGATTCAAGTCAATTTCAAACAAACTTGAAAAAAACTTTTCAATTTTTTTTGGTTTTTTTTTTGCTTTTGTCAGAAGCCGATCAATGAAAATCTTTGAAAAACTTGAGTCTTTATCTTCTGTTAATTTTTTCACCCATGACCTGGTCGAGGTTTTCAATTTGTTTAAAAGTGACATGCCTTCTTGTTTCACTTCTCCGCAACTTAAAAAGCAGAGAAGGTCTTGACTCGTGGCTCTTTTTTGAGGATTTTCGACGAAGACTTTATCTAAAAAAGTATTCCAGTAAATGTTTGGAAGTTTTAAATTTTCTCGGCTTCTGATAAGTCTTGGCTCTGGCTTTGTGAGGATTTCGTAAACTATCCACCCCAATGCCCAGATGTCGACTTGGGTGGTTATTGGAAGGCCTAGAGTCAGGTCTTTGACTTCTGGAGACATGATCTCCGAAAAGATGCTGGATTCTAGGTCTTCTGTTAGAAGGACTCCGTATAGGTCTTCTAGGGACTTTAGAGATACTGATGACTCGAGACCTCCGAATTTCACGTTGAAATAATCGTCTATGAAAATGTGCTCGGGTAATAAGTTTCGGTGGACTATTTGCTTTTTGTGAAGTTTGTCTAAACTCATGACAATATTCGTTATCAAACGTTTTTGAGTGGAATTAGAAAGACTTTTGATTATAGAATTAATTGGTCTTAACCCACTGATATCAAATAAAAGTTGTCCGAATGTTGAATTTTTTTTCGAATCCAATAGTTTTAAAAGACATCCAGTGTCTTTAAGAGAAAAGTAAGATGAAAGTTCTCGTTCATATGAAATTGAAGAGGATGGAAACTGAAATCTTTTCAAGAGAAGTTTTCTTCCTTTAACATCTAATGTGAAATAGTTGACGGATAATGAGTTCCAAGTTTGATAAGGCAAGAGAGTGATTTCAGGGTTGATGTCTTCTAAGTCCATTTATAACCCACATTAATAAAAAAATCTTAAAAACAATCAGTATATTTATCAGATGACCTCAACGAAGCTCTGGACTTATTAAACGATTTAAACTTCAATCCAGTTAAAATCTGATCTTTCCTAACAGTTTCACTAAGTTCACTTTCCGCATTAAGTTTACTTTTGGCCTTAAGTAACTTTCCAATAAGAAACTTGATTTCATTTTTCAAATTATTCTCATTTTCCATCTGTTCCCTTCGATTCCTCTCAAGTTGCATCGAAATCTGTTCCACTTCAAACCGACTCCTTTCCAGTTGCACCTTAACTTTTTCATTTTCCAAAGCAAGACTTTCCACAGCCAAGTCTCTATTTTTCCTTCCTTCTTCCTGACTATTAAACATGCTGTTTTCTTCTCTTCTTTTAACTCTGCTCTTATAAAAATCGAGTTCACTTTCAAGTTCTTCAATTCTGATCTCCATCATTTTTGGATTATTTTCACTTCGAAAAGACTCTCTTTTATTTTTTTCTGATCGAAGCTTGTCTTGCGTATTACGAAGTTGAGACTTAAGATTTTCAATTTCATTTTCATATAAAAGTTTCAATTCAAGTATCGCCTTATCTGACTCCTGCCGAGTTTTGATTACTTCATTTCGAGATTCTTCTTTAGACAAGTCGATTTGTTTTGAAAGGTCAGCAATTCTGAGTTCTTGTTGATATTTTAAAATGTCTTGTTGGAAGAATTTGTCGTTTTCGTAACTTTTTAAAGCTTGCTCGACGTTCATTTTGTCTGACTCGAGTTTTTGAAGTTGAGAAATTATTTCAAGTTTTTCTGTCTCGCTTTGGATTCGCTGTTGTTTTAAAGAGTATTCTAAGTCATTTACTTTTAAGAGCAGTTCTTGTTTTTCTTTGTCGAGAGATGAGATTTTGTCTTTGTAGGTTGATTTTAACTCGAGGATTTCTTTGGATTGAAGATCGTTTGTTCGTTTTAGCTCTTGGAGGCTGGAGGACTATTTTTGAATTACTGTCAATGAAATTTCTGATGTTCCTAAAGCTTGCATTAGACATTCGTTGGTTTTTTTTAGGTTTTCTTCTTTCTTTTTTAAGTCGTCTATTTCGATTTGTTGGAATTCTAGCTTTTGTTGAAGAAGGGCCTCGGCTATACTTGACATTATTGATTATGAAATGAAAATCGTGGGAAGTTTTGAATTTGGGTTGATAAGAATCTTAGAATATTAATGAGTAGTGAAATAAACAAAGTCTAAAGAACCACCCGCTAATTTTAACGACACTAAACAAAAATCAATGAAATCATGGAACAAGGTAGTAATTTAAATAATCTACTCTTATACAACCAAATCAATTCTTCATAGTTTCATTGATATTATCAGTACTCGACTGTTCCTTTCGACTTCCTTTAGAACAAAAAGAATCACTAGGCACAACCCGATTAAACCCTCTAAGATTAACATCATTTCCTTCAAAACTCGCTTTAAACTGAGGATTTTCCATATAAGGTTCATAAACCTCTTCAAGCGGCACTTCCTCCACAATTTCCCTTTCATTAATAACCTTAACACTTGGAATTTTATACTGTTCCGACTTTTTCCTTTTACTTAAAATATACTCATAAGTCGTGATTCCCTTAAAAGCAAGAAAAACATGAAACCCGATAAGTTGAATCATAGCAAAAGCGGCCAAAGCACTCATAATTTCCATGAAAATCAAAACACTAACATAAAACTTGAACCCTCCTTCAGTATATCTAATCATTTCACAGAAGTTCTCAAAAATTCTTCCTTTATTTAATAATCCTTCTAAAGTAAACCCTCCAGTAATCAAAATAATCAAGTTATGCATCTGAAAAGACAAAAGAAGAACGCTGTAATGACGATAGTTCTTCCGACCGATGCAGTTATTCAGCCATTTACAGTGATGGTCGAAGTGAAGTACGCATCGATTACATTCTCTGCAGTGTTTTGTGTCTAGATTCACGTGATTCTTGCAAATTTTACAGATTTTTGGGTATTTTTTGTAGTCAAGAGGCTTTCTAGGTAATGATTACGAAAGGATCGTGGCTTGAAGAGATTCTTTTAATGCTGGGTCTGTCGGGTCTGCAGCAGTGCAAAAGAACCCTGAAAGTATCACTAAAAATAAAGATAATGCATAAAGAATTGAAACGATTATCTTGGGTTTACGGTCAAGTAAAGGAATCACCATGAAGGCAAACATGCTAAACAAAATAATAACATAAACCCAAGAGACTACTTGAAGTTTATGAAAAGGTCTTTTAAATCCATTTTTCCTTATCATTACATTAACCCCAATTCATTAAAACCTAAAATCATCTGACCTCAATCACTTGATTATCTTATCCTTACATTAAATAATTATTCAAAATCCTCAGTAATCAAGTCGTTTAAAATCACTTTCGGGTCAAAATTATCATCGCCTTTAGATTCAACTCGAGTACTGACATAAAGGTCTCCTTCAAAAACGAGACTATTTTTATAACTTATTTTCGAATGATGCTTCACTGAGTTCCTCGCAACTGGAAAGTCATTCGGGTCTTCAGTGATCTCACATTGACTCATCACTACAAAAGGAGAGTTCGGTTCAGGAGTGACTTCTTCAGTCATCACCACAAAGTTCGATACAGACCTAGGATGAAGAAAAGGGAAAACTTTTCCATCAGGTTTCGAATTTTTTCTTTTTTTCTCAAATATCGGGGCAAGTACTTTATTCGAATCAACCCGCAAATCTTTCAACCCTGAAAAAAAAACTAAAATTTCTGCAGCGTCTTTCATAAGAAGTTCACTTTCCAAGAACTTCAAAACACAAAGAGTGACATTAGGCAAAACAGAAATTCCATCAACCATCATGATATCCCAAACATGTAAAACAAGGTTCAAAGGCAGTACCGCAGTGAAAAGTGTAAGAAACCATTTTAACACCCAGAGGTCTTGAGAAAGGTCATGAACTTTAAAGTGCCAGTAAAGTTGTTTCAAGTTTTTCGCGAAAAGTGAGTCAAATTCACTGAGTGCCTTTTTGAGTGAAGTCATTCCTTCAGTGAAAAAGTCAGCGAGTTGAAAATGGCAGATAACGGCCTCAAGCATGGAAAATGATTCAATTTCTTGTCCTCCTGAAACGAGTAACAAGAACCCAGCGATGAAGTTCATGCCTTGGCAGTACCCGACTTGTGGGTAAGTTGAAGCGAACTTGCTTAGAACCCTCATCAAAGCGAATTGTCCAATAAGGCCGAAGTATTCCTTGTCGAAGTAGAAATGACTGGGAAAGGTCCGGTCTATGTCTTTTTTAATCACTGGGAGAAGAGGACAGGTTTCGACTGGAATTTTGCAGTAGGCTTGAAATGAAATTACTGAAAGGTTGATGTAGCTCTTCCAGGTCTGCCATCTCCACTTGACGGGAACTCCTTGTCTTATGTGTGTTGTTAGGAAGCGGCAGTTTTTTGAGTCTTTCAGAAGAGAATCAACAGGATTTGAAGATTTGTAGTTCTTTAAAAGTCTTGACCAGTCTTCAACTTGGATTTCAGGGATTATGTATTCCCCGATCAGACACTGTTGACTGTTGGGAGGGTTGAATTCGAAGCGAATCTTGGTTATTATAAGAATTTTCGATTTTTTACGGTTTAGGCTGGAGTTAATTCCCATAGTTTATTAGAAATTTCATTAAGTTTGCATTATGAAAGGAAATTATTCAGTTGGGTGGAATAATGAGTGAAATTTAGAGGATTGGGGGGAAAAAAGGAGTTTTAGGGCGGAAGAAGAATGAATTTTAGAGGATTGGGGGAAAATAGGGTGTTAGGGTTGAAAAAGAATGAATTTTAGAGGATTGGGTGGAAAAAGAATGAATTTTAGAGGGTAGGGTGTTAAAAAGGGTTTTAGGGTGGAAAAAAGAGTGAATTTTAGAGGCTAGGGTGTTAAAATGAATTTTAGGTTATGGATTTTAAAAGATGTTAAAAAACAAACATTAACACTAAGCCAACTAATAAAAATCCTCCTGAAGATGAACTACTTGCACCGAAGTTGAGACAATAACATGAGTAAGGAGCTTGTAGGTAGACGAAGATATCCATGTCTTCTGTGAACTCATCGTCTCCGATAAAAACTGTGCCTTGTGAATAGTCTAATGCGAATATTTTACCCCCTGCACTGCAGAGTCCTAAGGGTTGGTCTAATTCTCGTGAATAGGTGTAGATCTCTTTTGATTCTCTGTTGTAGCTTTTGATTGCACCGTTATTTAGAGAATATATGATTCGCTTTTCGGTTACTGTTAGACTTTTTGCTGAGTATTGCTCTTGCACCAATATATCAATATCTTTTGGGTGATCATCATCGATTTTAACATTTGCCACGTTTACCGTCCCGTCGTATGCCGAGTCACCTGAATTTACATAATAAAGACTTGTACTTTCTATTAGTTCCAGTGCTGTGGGATGGTCAAGCCCAAAGGTATTCGAATAAAGAGTAGCTTCGGAATTAGCATAAGCATAATACAAGTCACTATAAGTCATCTTCTTAATAGACTGATCACTTTCCTCAGTAAAAAACAAATTTCCATAAGCATCAACCTTACAATCAACCGGATTTCCATAATAAACAATAACAAAAACATCATTAGCGAATTTCATTTGATAATCTTCTCCTTCTATCTGAAACTGATAAATTCCCGATTGATTTCCTCCATTTTCAACAACATATAAAAAGTTGTGATTGTTATCATAACAAACTCCAGTCGGTTTTTCAAATCCATTCAAAATTTCAAGATGATTTTCTGGATTATTCGCATCAAAAGCGATAACTTTTCCAGTTCCAGTGGAATTAGTAAGAAAAGTAGTGATAATAATCACAGCAAGTCCTCCATCTTTATAATCAACTCCTTTTTCCTCATTTTCCTGTGGAATATAATCCAAGTTCCTTTTCAAAGATTCATCAGGTTGTTGATCTCCAGTCTGTAAAAACGTTCCATGTTCAGAAGTCCCTTCAAATTTGCTTAAACTAGAAGTTTTCGATGATAACTGAGTGAAAACCTCATCAGTTGAAATGATTGGGACATGTTTTTTACGACTTGCTGTTGATTTGATCAGGTCGAAGTAGTCAGAGCCTTTCATCTGGTCAGAAGTTGTGACAAGAGGAGTGACGACAACTTTTAAGTCTCCATTTTCATCAAAAGTTGCGACTTCTCCAATGTGAAGCTTTTGGTAGATACCTTTTAACTCGTTGTACTTTTCTTTGCTGTCGGACAAGTCGAAGTCAACTCCCATGATAGAGACTTTTTCATCGTCTTTCAGTATCTTGACCATCTGGTCCCAAGAGTCCAGGAAGTCCTTTACTTCTGATTTCAACCAGTACTTTCCTGCAGAGCTGTATAAAATTCCGATGTTTACTGCGGCGTTTGATAGTTTTTCTTTATGTTCAATCTCTTTCGCCAGGTCTTCTACACTTTCTGTGTAAGTTATTAGATCACTGTAAGAATAAACAACTGAAAGGATCTCACAAGAGTCATCACTTCTGAGTTCTGACTGAAGAGCTAATAAAGAGTCATGTAATTCAAATAACTGAGCTGAATTCATCGAGTCTTCCACCAAATTCTCAACATTTTTCTCAAGTTTCAACTTACGTATCTGGTATTTATAATCATCAACACTGATATAAGATTGTTGTCCTTTTTCAACAACCATTACAAGATGCTCTTTTTCCATCTTTTCAAAACTTTCTTGATTTTTCGCTATTTGGTTTTCAAGGTCTTTAATCATTCCTCCATAATACCCAATATCATCTTCAAAGTTAACTTTTTTCATTCTTGCAAGAATATGTTCTTCATATTTGATTTCTTCTTTCAAATGTTTTAAAGGAAAGTAAACAATTCCGCCTTTATGATACAATGTTCCGTAATGTTCAATTAACTCAGATATCAGGTTGTCCAAGTCCTCTGACTTCACGTCTTGGGACTTCTGAATGAGCATATCGCATCCTACCCCGCAGTCACTCAGCTGAATCGCCTCTGATACTGAGTTTGACAAGATTCCTGTTTCGAATTCAGAAAGCAAGGCTGAAGCGGCTGGGAAAGATGTTGATTCTCCCAAATGAATACCGCCTAAATACAGCGAAATTAAAATAAAAAATCCTTCAACCATTATTATTATAGTCGTTTCCAACCAATCAGAAATATTTTGAAAAAAGTGGAAAATAGTCACTTGAAAGATTGGAAAATTTTTAAGGATTTCAGAAATTGAGGAGTTTTTTATGGGTTTTTTTGGGTTTGGGGATTTTTAAGGTTTTGGGAATTTGATTGAGGTGGTTTTTGGAAGTTTTTTGAGGGTTTATGGGATGATATGTTTTGGAAAGGGCTTAGTTTGGGTTATGATGGAGAGGTTATGAACTGGAGGACTTTAAAGTATTTGAAATTTAACGATTTTGTTTAGAGGGAGGGATTTTTAGATTATTAAGTAGAAGGGATTTTTGGTTTAGTGAATTTGGATATTTGTGTTGAAACACTTGTTTCTTTTAAGGATTTGATAGGTGATTAGATATAAATTGATACTAATCTTTAAGATTTGCCTTAATTTTTTAGGATAACTGGAGTAAGTGTTTTTATAAGGATTTTAGTGCTGGTAATCATATGAGACTGAAAAAACATAAATAAAAGCATTTAAATACATAATTTATGATTTGAGAGTTTAATCATTTTGTTGGGTATATTTTCAAATTTCTAAGAGTTTTGACTAAGGTATCTAATTGTTTCACTAGAAATTATTCTAGATTCATTAAGATCTCTACTTTTCTTAGTTTTTAAATAATAGTAAAACTTTTGTATTCGAGATAACTTGAAATTTATACTAGTTGAAGATGATTAAACCCCTAATTGACCTAAACTTAAATTGTAATAGGAAATTATATTTAGACAAAAAATAAGCATCCTTCATAAAAGACACAAACAATAAATTTAAGAAAGACTTAAAGAATCCATTAGAAAAGATTCTTCTTCTGCTAAAGCACTATCAAGTATCTTCAAGGGATTCTTTGATAACCCTTCAGTAATTCTCTTAATTACTTATTCTTTATTCATTTTTGAAAAAGGAGTTATAAATTTCTTAGAATTTTTTTAAGATTTTTTAGTCAGTGTCAAACTAAATCCTTGGAAAACTTTCTAATTCTTCTTGATGAACTTAAAGACAAGTATCTTAATTTTCAAGAAAAATTGACTTCAAATTCAAAATTTCATCAAAATTAAATTAAAAAACTCAGTACTTTAACCCTTAATCACTTGAAAACTAAAAAAAATCAATAAGAAATCAAGAAATCTAGAAAATCTAAAAAATTAAAACATTTTTAACATTCCCAGAAAACCTTTCATTTTTAAAGATTAACCAATCCATATTTCTTATTAGTTAGTTTTTCAGTTATATATTTTTAACTGATCATTAAATAATTTCTGATTAATTAACTTAACACCTCTTATTTAAAAAACAGAGCATCCTTCATTACAGTTCTTCATTGTTTCCCTATCATTATCGAAAAATTTCTTATTTTTTTTCTTCAAATCTTCTAAAATCATGATTTTTTCATTCAACTGTTTATTAAGTTCTAGTTTTTCCTTTAGTAAAAGTAAGTTGATATCAAGATTATCCTCCATTCTCTTAACTCTTTCCGTAATTTCTTCAATTTCACCGAGATCAAGTACCATGTTTTCTGAATGATAAGAAGAAAATGACTTAAGAAAGCTGTTTGGACAAGTTTTTCCACTTCCAGGTGAAATTTCGTCTTTTTTTTCATTTTCCTGTTTAGAAGTTTTTGAGCTAGTTATCGAGTTTTCTTTGTGAATTGGTGAAAAATCCCTGAGACTCACGACAAAATTAGTTTCTTTGAAGGATTCCAGCTGAAGTTTCAATAGAGGCTTGTTCATATTTATATTCTAGTCACTCATTTTTATTCTATATGATCGAATATGGAATAATTTGGATTCGCAGCGTTTTTAGCTTTCAGATGAAAGCCTTATGAGCCCATTAACAATTTTAAAAGGTTTTTGAGTAATCTTACAATTTTCCAATAATTCTTTACATTAGAAGTTTCTATCTCTCTAAACCAAAATTCACTTTCAACTTCACAACAGGATTTCAAGCCAGTCTCCCAAATGAAAATCAATCAAATCTTCCAAAAATTCTAAATCTCTCTCGAAATTACTTATTTCAAATAAGCCTAATCCAAAATGTCATTAATTCCACCTAACCCAATCCACAGAAACAAAAAACCTTCTAATCTCAAAGTCCTCCACAATTCCTAAAAAATCCCTTCAGTAAAAGCAACTAAACCCAAATCTCTTAAAAAAAAATCTCAAAATTTCTAACCATTTAGCTAATCAGTGATTTTTCTATAATCTCATTTCTGCTTGTAAGGCAAACTCGGTTTGGACTGACTTTCTTTATCGACAAAAACGAATTTTTCTCATTTTGTACAAAATCAAATTCTCTTACTTTCATCTTTAAACTTTTAAGTCTTATCTGAGAAGGAGGCAACTTGGGTAGAGTCATATTCTGTTTAACCATTATTTGACTACTATTCGAAATCGCGGCGTATTCTTTAGTCCTAATCGAGTAAGGTCTAATCAAATCTTTAGAAACTTTAGAAAGAGATTTGATTTCAGGCCCAACTTCTTCAACCTGTTCATTTTTGCTAATTTTTTTCATCATTCTCAATGGCGATCGTGGTGTTAAAGAGCTCATAAGTCCAGGTTTTAAAAAAGTCTTCATTTTCTGCAGACTCATCTTCTTCTTTTTAACAAGTTGAATATTGAAAACAATATTTTCCATGTTTCTTTTACAGTCATAATTATTACTGTGTTTATTCTAGTCTTTTAATAAACTCTCCATGCCAAGAGTTGAAAAACTCGGGATTAAGCATAAGTGGCAATAAGTAAAAGAAAGAAACAATTCCTGCCAAATACGTAATTTTGATACTTGTCCTATATCTATAAGCTGGATGTGAAGGGTCAAAGCACCTAAACGACGGTATTCCCATATAATTGCAGAACCCATGAATGATGATCACCGCGTAAAGACTTCCAGTGACCAAAAAAATATACCCAACGTAAAGTCCGAAGACCGTCGTAAAGCCAACTTGAAACATCACCGGCGCAAGGCTCATCAAAGTGATTTGCCTGCCCGCCGCTAAGACGTCTTCAATTCGAAACAAATGACTGAATCCAAAAATCAAAGCAGAAATCCAAATCGAGTTCCACCCAAAGCCTCCAGCGACTAAATCATTTATAAGGCAAGAACGATACATGCACTCTTCTGCTATTGGCGCTATTATGTAAGCTCGCATTGCTTTTATGTCGAATTTGAAATCGTAGTGCTCTTCGAAGAACTGCTCGACTAGGAACCCCGCGTATAAAACAAAGGTCACTGCTAAGGAACTTAAGATTGAAATGTAAGAGGATGAGGTTAATGAAAGACCTGCCCAGGTTTGAAGCTCGGGACCTTTGGAGGATAGATGATCGTGAGCGAAAAGGTTGTAAAAAAGCGTGTTCCATAGGAAGGTTCCGGATAAGACCATTAAAAATCGCCTTTTTATCTCCTCTGGGTGGTCGCGTAAGGAACTTGAAGGCTTTTTTATGTAGATGCTGCCGATGAATACGAAGGGAGTCAGAAATGCCCAGATTAGTGAAGAGGTTGGTGACATTCGAATGTACATTTTACTTGAGATTTATTTTAGGTTTTTTTTGGATGGGGTTATGGGTTGATGGGTTTTAGATTTTTAGGATTTTTTTTGGTTTAGTGTGAATTTGGATTGGAGATGATTATCACTCATCAATAATATTCTTGTTGAGTATATAGAGATGCGATGATAATAAATAATTAATCAAGTCGATTTGTCTAGTTCTCAATGTTGTCCTAACTTTAATACCTCTTAAAATAACTATTTGAGTACTCATGCTGATCATCAGGTACAAAAAAGAAAAAACATCAATTACTTCCTTTTCTAATCAATACAATAATAAAATCTTCGACTCATTCCTTAGAGGCCAAAATGCCAGAACTTATCAAATTTTCATTAATTACTTTAAGAATTTCACCTCTTGTAAAACTCTTTCTGCTTTGTTTCATGAGGAGTCTCAAAGGAGAATAATTTTCGGATTCATCTCACTCAAGCGGGTCAGAATGTCTACATTGAGCATTTCTTTAATGGTCTTTGAAGAAAAATATAGGATTAATTGAAATCCTGTTAATATATTACGATTTTGCCATCAATTCTAGAAATGAACTGGGCCTGTTCCGGCTAGAATGATTGATAGTTTTATTACAGTCAATCAATCATTATATCTGAACCTAAAGACTTTTATAATAATTATTTTTAGATTTATCATTCTAGGCGAATATCAATTTCATTTGATAATAAATAAAGATTTATATATATTTTTATTACTTAGATAATCAGATTTAACTGCAGGACCTTAAACAACTTATGGGTTTGCGAAACTTAAACTCCTACAATTTGATTTTAAAGGTGCAGAAAAAGAAATTTGATATAATTTGGTTTAAACGGTAAAATAAATATCCGACAAGGCCTTAAATGTCTAAAACACAAGATAGCAACTCAATATATTAATTGGTTCATTTTATGAGATTATTATTGCAGGAACATTTTGTGTAACTATTTAAAATATGTATGGAGACGAGAAAATTGATCAGCATCAATCATCTTAACTAAATTACAATCAATTTTTATTAAGACTTAAGTTTTTAGTATAGAAATATAGAAACTAAGTGTTTTGTTGTTGAATGAATATATATGAATATATTTACAGCTATTAATTAACTAAAACTCTTTTTTAGCGGGTTTTTGGATAACTGATCAAAAATATCTTTTTCTTATTAGCACCCTTCTTAAACTATTAATTGTTGGTTTTAATCCTTCATTATTGAACTGGAGCTGATCAGCACATATTTTCAATTTTCCTAAAAAGAACAAAGCCGAAGCTCTCAGGATAATTTTTTATATGATTATTATCATTAGAAATCTCGAGAGCTATTCCATTCTTCATGGGTGCTTTATCACTTAATTTATAATCTATCTTATATTCAATTACAGAGAGTATCCGAATTTATTTAGTAAAGAGCTTCATTAATTTTTTTTTTCATTTGTTGATCTTTCAAAAGTACCTGTGCTTGTTAAAAATTCCATTTTATGGAATGAAGTGCTGCTAGGATCTGAATAAAAATTCAATGAGATTTTTATTTGCTTTTACAATTTCATCGAGAATTTTTTTGAGATAAGGAGCAAAACAATGAGTTCTTTGTAAGAAATAGTAGGCTAAAGAAGCCCCTATCCATCCAATAAATTTCTTTTCAATCATTTTTTGAATTTTTTTAATTATCTGATCAACTTCTGTATCATTAGCCCGTAGAATTCAGAATAAAAAGGTTTCTCTACTGAATCATTGATTAAGTTATTAAGACTAGAGAGTTTTTGTTTTTCTGCACTTTTAACCCTGCAAACCATGAAAATTGAACATCATTTTTAATTATTTCTTTAAGATATGAAAACATTTCTGAATATAAATACAATCCATAATTGTAAAATTCAGAGTTGCTCTCAGCAAGAGACATAAAAATTTATGATATTCATCCACTAAAAGGACAATTTTACTTCATACTGCTTTTTAAATATTTTCTTAGATAACCCAATGTGTTTATAATCATAAATTCGTTTAGACTGCAGAACTTATCATCTTTAAACTATTTTGTAGTATAATTACATCATCAGAATCAATCTTTCGTGATTTCAGTAAATACTTATGAGTTTGAATGGCTGTTTTAAGTATGATTTCTAAAAAAATTCAAAGTATGTTTTACTTTCTAGCATATCATCAGTAAACATCAATTTAATCACAGGTAGACTTCGTGAAAGGTAATAATTTTTTCTTTTGTTACAGGAAGAATTTCATTACCATTTCAAAGTTTTCTTTTTGTCTCTTGAAATGATTCCATCTTCAAGACCAGGATCTTAAAAAATCTCTGAACTATCCTCAAATTTAATCTTTTCCTAATTTCTTGATCTCATAACCAAATGTTTTTTCTTCCAAGAGAGATATAAGGAATAGAGTCTTATAGGCATATACTTGATTTTCATCTAGTAAATCGTTAAACTCACTGCCAAGATAAAACAAGTATTTTTCTTGAATCTCAGTAAAATTCTTATAGAAAATCGATTTGAATAAAGCAAGAGTTTTTGAGTACCCTGGAAAACATTTACATATATGGCTGAGATAAATTGGAAAATGATAGGATTAGGAAGAGATAAGCTTTGTAAATTGGTTAAGTTTTGATTCTTAATAAATCTGATTTTAGGTTTTAAAGTTTGAATTTCGAGTAGAGGTTAAACAAATGGTTTTTCTGTTTTTTCATATAATTTGGGACCCAAACCAGAGTTAATCAATGGATTTATCACCTAAAAGATTGTGATGCCTATTCTGATGGTAGAGGTAGTTTAAGAGAATCTTAGCAAAAATGCCCGACTATTAACTTTCTCTCCACTATCATTATCAACTACCTAAACTGTGAACCGAAGAGCCTTAAGACAGATAGAAAAATTTTGATAGTGAGACTTATATTGATTTAATAACCAGATGCTCTGTTTTCCAAATATTCTTACTTCTCTTATTATTAAGGTCTATCCTGATTCATTCTTTGACTTCCTTATTTCACCAAATCATCTGAAGAGTCACTCAGAATAAGCCAATGATTCTTAGAATATTTTCATATCCACTTTTGTAAAATCTTACCCTTATGTCAAACTCTTTATTAATATCGAAGGCCCTTCTAAAGTTCAGCACTTAATGAAAACCTGCATGTTGTATCATAAAGTCTTGCAAGCCTTTAACTTTTAAAGTGTAAAAGGCCATCAAACTCTGCATATGCTAATCCAAGACATCTGTCTTCATTCGAGATGACTAGAAAAGATAAACCTTGAGTCTTCTTCAGAGCAGTAACCAAAGCACTACAATAACTTGTTGAAAAAATTATATGAATCTGAAACGACCAGATGAAAATTTTCAGATCAATGAAATTTTTTTATTTTTTAAAACAAGCAGCTTTTCCAAACTCTTTTATCGAGTTTTTAAAATCGTCTGTAAAGGCTTGGTAGCTCTGAAAATTCGATGTCAGAAGGTTAGAAAGTTTCAGATCTTCAATAAAATTGCCTGAGTAGTTTTTTGAAGATTTTAACGAATTTTTTTTGAAAAATAAGATCAGTCGAAAATTTTAGCTGAAAATTCTTATGTTAAGGGCTTCAACAGAGTTTAAAAATAGAGCTATTGGATATGAAAGATATTTTTTTTATATAAACTTTTTAAAAACATATGTTTTCGATTGAAATGAAAAATTTGTTGAACATTTCTTTCTGCAAAGAAAATCTAGATATTAATCATAGAGGCTGTTTTATATGCGATTGGAGCAGGCAGTAGTAGAAATTTCATTTAATATCAAGTATAAATGAGTTCATTATTATTATATTATTATAAAAGATGATTTCGATAATTCAGAAAATTCTACACAACTTCATAATACTCCTACTTGTACTCAATTATATACTTCATTATTATTATGTATCAATGATTAGCTAGGCTTAAATAAAATATGAGCATGTATCAAGTTTAATTTTCCAAGGTTAAATTCAAGTTAAAAATAAATCATCTTTGAAATTTGTTCATTTTGTATATTTTAATAGCGAGTACATCTTAATATTTTTATTGATTATCTTACCTTGTAAAATTATATTAATTAAGTACCTAAATTCAATAGAATTTATTAAAATATAACCTTGACATTTATGATATTGTTATTAAATATATAAACTTGCAATTTTATATTTTCAAATTTTGTAAACAAAATATGAAATATTTTCATCACGGAAGTAGTTATGATTTTTTTAATACAAAATAAATTTAAAAAGCAATAATAATTAAGGGATAATTGAAATGATTAACTCCAAGTCAACACAATGAATCAACTACCAGAAAATCTAGTCATAAATTAAACACTTTTCAAGCATCTCGAAATTTCAAACACCAAATAATTAAAAAATATTTGAAAATATCCTATTTAACTTATAAACTCAAAGAATTGAAAAATTAATAATATTAGTTGAAAATTGAGTATTTTTAAATAGTTTTTCATGACTCACAGAAGGAGAAACTCATTTTCTTAACCATAACAATAAGGATGCTAATAAAAATTAATTTAAATAAATGTATGAGAATTCAAATTTAAATTCTTTGTATATGAATGAGTGTCATAGTAACTATTAGATGGGGGTTATTTCTCATAAAAACTTAAGTAGGAAAAGTTTTTATTTTTTTAGTCTGGATGATATTGAAATTTGAAGGAATTAGAATGCTGTATAATCACTGAAAATAAGCTACTTGAAGATCTTCCAGATAATTTGAGATATCAGGAAGTTTATTTGATAATTTTAGGTACTTTTAAGGATTCTTTCTTGATATGTTTAATTAGAATATTTGAGATTTAATTCATGGTTTTGATTAGATTAGTGATGATTTTTGTTAAGCTTTGTTAGTAGATATTAGTGATACTTTGTTAAAAACTTTAAATCATTAGGTAACACTATCAATTCATTCCCGAATATTCTATTATGGATCCAGTATCCAAATCAACCTCACCTCAGCCAAGGTCAAAATCATTGAGTCTTATTCTGGTGCTTTCATTTCTAGTTCTTTTCCTTGCGAGTTTGTTCAGCTACACACAAAATATACAAAATATTCCTGATCAATCTTCTGAGTCACAGACAAATACAAGAAGTCAGTCTTCATTCCATTCTAAAGCTTCATGTGCAACAATATCCCACAGATCTTATCCACTATCTTCAAAACTCGAATACCTAAACACCTCCGCAAAATGGAACTTCGAAACTATCCCAAACGCTAAAGACTTACGCGATGCTATTTTCTTCATGAACTGCGAGTTAATCCTCTTATCTCTAAACGATTCCAGTGAAATCTGGCAATTAAATCCAAAACAACTGATAAAGAAACTAGGACCAATGCAGATGTTTGAACTCGGAACTTCTGAATCTTTTCTGATTTTTGTTCATGATGACAGAAAAATCAGCAGAATGACTTTTCATGATTTTGAAGATCAAGAAATCGCTGTGCATCGAGGAAAAATCACGAAAATAATCGTTTCCAGTGATGATAAGTTCTGTGTTTTTTTGTATGAGTTTCAAGGAATTCAAGGAATCGCTTATCGAGAAGTCGAACTTGTTGGAAGAAGGAAAAAAGTTATTAGAGGAGTTGAAGGAAAGGTTGAAGATCTGAAAATTGTTTCAGGGTTTTTAGTTTTTAGTGATTTTAACGGGGCTAAAGTTGTTGATTTAGAAGAAAATGAAGTGAAAGGGATTTTCAAGGACTTTCAAGAGGCATATGATTTTATTGAGGTTAGTCTTTTAGAATAGTACCGATTTAATAGATGATTGAATCTTTCTTAAGATAAAAAAACCAAAAAATTCCACTTTTCCTTTAATAAAATAAAAAAATCACAAAATCCTTCCCTTAAAAATTTTCCTAAAAACTAGGTGTTACCATAATCCCAAAATGATAATTCAACCCTCTTCCCAAATCCTAAATTTCTGTAAATTCTCTGAACTCCATTTAGTCAATAAACTGAAATTTGCAATAACGTTAACCTAAATTTTCAACCATTAACGATTAACATAAACATGAAAGAGAAGCTAGCCCGTATATCCTTTTGGATCTGCATTTCCATAGGCATCATCCTAATCTTCCTAGGCATAGTAGTACCTCTATTCATAACCGGCCTCGTAAACGACCGACTAGAAGATTTATGGTTGAAGCCAGACAAGCACAAATACTGGGGCGAGTTGCCAGGAGAATACAACATAAAGTTAAAAACAACTTTCCGTCTCTTCAACTTTTCAAACCTGGAAGCTTTTCTAAACAACTCCAAAGCCAACTTGACCGAGTTGCCCCCAGCGACGTTTGAAGAACATTCAAATATGTTTAACTGGAGTTATTTAGACGACAATCTTAAAGACCTCGGACAAGACGACCCAGGCGATTTCGTGGCTTACAATCAAAAAACCAACCTCGTGCCAGTTCCAAGTGATTCAGTTACAGTCCCCGGGTCAGCTCCAGTGACGTCTGTGAATTACCTGACATACGTGACTTTTTACCAATTATCTCACAGCCCTCCTCCAATATACATGATTCCTACCATGTATGAAGTAGTCCAAGCCTTAGAAAACGACTTTTACGTCATGATTCTCGCTTATGTCAGTTGGAAAAGTAACATCAGTGACTTTAACTTTACTAGAAATTATCTTGAATCACAAGGCTTTGACCCTGACCAGATCATGGATGATGAAGAATACTCTTGGGCTGCTTGGGAAAATTTAAAGCCCTGGGTTCAAAGCTTGTTGGATTTGAAAAATAATGGTTTAAGTAATTCTTTTGAGAATATTCAGATGAGGTTTCAAATGGAGGGACTTGTGGAATTGATTTCTGAAGGAAGTTTGTTGTTTGAACTTGTGATGGAGATTCAAAGTGATATGGTGAAAAGATATGGAAGTAATGACCCGAAGTTTATTGGAGATCTTCAGTGGGCTACTGGGAAAGTTACGTTGGACTTGCCTTTGGGACTTGGAGTTCTTAGTATTCCTGGATCTATTGTTCCTTTTCCGTCTTTTGTCATGATGAATAAGACCTTTGGGACTGTTCCTGAAGAGTACTTTTTACAACTGGCAAAAGGGGTTAATAGTCCTTTGTTTTTGAAGAATGTTTCGAAGTTACTTGAGATTTCTTATGAGTACCCCAGGACTAACACTGGAAGTTTCTTGTATTTGAATAATTTAATCGCACTTTTTAATGATACTGAAAAAGCGAAGGAAATTTTCGGTTTTGACGACCAGCAAGTGACAATTGCTCAGACTTACCTCGGGTCTTTAATTAACTTTAAAGTCCCTGAGCATAACGTGACTATTGATAAATACTCTTTGACTCTAGCGAAACTTGCAGGGAGTTCTTTCGTAAGCAACACAATCAATTTAAGAAACGATGCTTATTGGTCAGTCCCAACTGTCATAGTCTTTAAAAACTTCTCAGATGAGAATATTTCATGTGAAGAGTGGGTTTCTAATGTGAACTCTTCATTAAAATCCGTTTGTAGTTCGAACTTTGGATGGAACATCTCGACGAAAGCTTGGTGGTCGATAGAGATCTGGGTAAAGGCAGCTTTTAAAGGGTCTAAAAGTCTTGAATTCAAGACTTTAAAAGAAGTGATCCCTGAACCTGCATTGAACAGTCTTTTGTTTCAGAATAATCCGAATATCTCGCAATTGGCGCAAGAAGCTTTAGAGCTTACTTCAAAGGTTTATATATGTGCTCGGAATATCTGCAATTATGAAGAACTTTTTTATCTTCAGTGGGGAGGGTCTTTCATCACTTCAGGACCTCCGAGTGACTTGGCTGATTATATCAACTCGTCGAATACTATGAAAACTTGGCTTCCTTTGAAGTACTCAGTGCCTATTGAATGGTCGAATTATAGTCCTTTACTTATTTATCCTGCTGCTTTTAAGATTTTGAATTATACAACTTTTTTGAGTTCAGGGGTTATTAGACTCTTCTTGAATTCTTATTTTCAGGGAAATCTTTCTGCTACTGCTAAGATGTTTAAACTTCCGAATGAGGCATATGTAGAAGGACTTTACAATTATTTCCTGAAAATCATACCTGGTCTCAATTTCTTCACAACAAGGAGCTACTCAAGCTGGGTATCAGGATATCGAGATGAATTCCCTACCTATATGGCTAATCTCGGTATATACCACGGTGGTCTTCCCAGTGTAAACACTGCAATGGCTGCTGCAGCCAATCAGACTGACAAAGGAAAGCCGCGTCATATTGTGAGATCAGGCAGACTAGACACTGGAGAAACGAAATTTATTTACAAGTATTACAACAGTCGACAAATAAAAAGATATAGGCAGGTCTACGATGAAACCACCAGTGATATGAAAAAATGGGTTTATGAGGATATATGGGCAGAACCTATTAATTATACGGGAGGAATCGGGGGATCTTTTGGAACAAGGATCAATAATGATGATATTCTTTCTGTTTACTTGCAGGCAGTCATGAGAGATGTCAATTTGACTTATGATAAGGATGTTAGCTATCATGGACTTACTCTTTCTAGATTTCTTCCTGATAAGAATGACTTGAAAACTTCTGATAAAGTTCCTGGTAATGCGAAATACTTTCAATTACCTCATGGGTTTGATGGGTTTATGAATATTTCGGCGGAGTATGGATGTCCTTTTTTTGTGAGCTTTAGTAGGTGTTATCAATGTGAAAGTGATGCTTTGGAGATGTTTGATAGGTTTGAATATGTTGATGTCGGGAAATCAGGAAAAAAAATAAATCCCAGTCCATCCGATTCTCCATACGCAGAGTTAGAGCCTTTATCAGGAACCGGAATCCGAGTTCGTCTAAACATAGAATTACGTATCGGTTTTTACAACGACTACTTTTTCAAGAACTTTTACGAGCCAGTTCCAGGAAAAGGAGTCTATTTCCCAATCTACATCCTAGAGCGTAAAATAGCATTAACCGATCATCAAGTGAATGAGTTCTTCGGTAGGTTTAAACTAGCTCAACGGGCAAGAAGAAACGTATTTTTAGGAGGAATAATCGGTGGTTCTTTTTTCTTCGTCTTTGCCTTCATCAGCGCAGTGTTTATCTACAAGACGAATAATTACATGAGCTGGGGCGAGCGACGAAACACGCTGATCAAGCATTATATCAGCATGGCTGAAGGGAATGATTTCGGTAAGTAATAATAATGCTTGCTAGAATAACTCGAAACTTTTCAAACCCTTTTAAAATCCTGGGAATTCCTGAAAATTCTTCGAAAGAACAAGTGAAACTCGCTTATTATCGACTTGCGAAGAAATACCACCCTGATGTCAATTCGGACTTTCAGGTAGTGAGTAAGTAGGAAGAGTTTAAAGTCATCAATCAGGCTTATAAACAACTTGAAAGTAATGGGTTTAAGTATGAGAAGATTGAAAAAGGACAAAGGGAAAGTCCTCAGGAAGAGTTTGTCAGGACTTATCGAATGAAAAAGAAAAGAAAGGATTTTGATACTGGGAAAAAAAATTGGGTACTTGCTGAAGTTTTAGTTATGGTGTAAGGAGTAAGTAGAGGACTTGGAATTTTAGTGTTGTTTAGGGGGATTCTTATTGCTAGTGCTAATCATAAACAGAAGATTATTGATGAGCAGAATCAGAATATGCTGCTTGAGGAAATGGAAGAGTTTTATGATGAAGATGAAGGGGTTGTTAGGTTTATACCCAAGGATCATTAGTAATAAAGGAAGGGATTGGGATGAGATGTTGAATTTATAAATGGAATGATTATGGGTTTAGAGAGATTGAAGAGATTATTTTTTTATGAGGAATTGGATTTTTGATAGGAAATAGAATGATTGAAAGTGAAATGAGAATTGAGATGTTAGAAGTAATTTAAGAACGGATCAAAGACATAAGAAATGACTTGATAGGTGAAAAAATATAGAAACTTTGAATTTAGACAGTTCAACTTCAACCAAATAGCCAGCCTTGGTATAACCGTTTGGGTCATTGAAGACAGTTTAAAGGTGATAATTTTCAAGGAATTAAACAGTTTTTAGCAGGTTGGTGAATAGTTTGGTTGAATCTGAAGTGTTGCTTCCTCCTGCTTTCTGTGACTTGTAAAGGAGCATTTATGAACTTTCCCTAAGTTTATAAAATATGTAAAGAATTGAGCGAGTTGTGAGTCTTTCGATGTGGTATTGTACATCATTTTTACTTCTAAAGTTTTTTAATCAAAATTTGTCTGTTATTGGAAGAAAGTGGCTTGGATTTCGCATTGATCAAAATAGAAACTCTTCAATCACTTTCAATAAGCCTTAGTTAATTTCTATGATTTTTCTTATAATTTGTAGAAAGAACTTCAGTGATTCCTTATAATGAAAATTAGAATTTTGCAATAAGAGTTCTTTCGAAACTCCTGGCATCGGCAAATATTCGACTAATTTTAAATCCCAGGTTGATAATCGCTTAAGGTTTGATGAGTCAGACTGGATCTCATTCTGTCAATTTTAATTTATATTAAATCTTTAAATTCATTATATGAAATCATCAATTTAAAAAGAAAATTATCAGATGATCCTGAAACTCATTGTTCCAATCTCTCTCAAAATTCAAATCTACCTTAAGAGAAGTTGAAAGATTTATGCAGTGATGAGTCCAAAGTCCATACCTGTTAATAATGACTGCTAAAGTGATAGGTTACTGCATGAAAGCCAACCTGATGAAAACAATTTGGAGAAAACTGGAATAATTGAGTTATGATGATGAGGTTGTCTTAACACGGTTTGATGGAATTTTCAATCTAAAAATCAGGCATTGTAGAATGGTTTAATCATTATTTAAATCTTGAATAGAAGTTTTTTTAATTAGTTGAGTTAAAGCCTGTTTTGGATACTAACCTATTATTTATTATGCTTGTTTGAAGTGTATTCAAGTTTTATGATGCACTCTATAAGTTACAGGTAATATCAGGAAATTAAAAAAATTTAACAATAACTTTTGATATGATTAACAAGCGAGAATCTTATCAATAAATTTTCTTCTAGTCTCTTGAAATGAAATATTTAATTTAATTAATCCTCAGCTACTCAAAAGTAAAACAATTGTTTATTGAAAACCTTCTGAATCAAAAAATCCTGAAATAAGGATCTTTAAATAGCTCCAAAATAAAAATTTAAATTTAGCATATTTTAATGAAATCTCGAAAGATTACTTTGATCTAGATTCACAGGTTCAAAGATCTTCTGTATTCTAAGAATAAAAGTTTTGCAAGGCTTGGAGACACAACTTTTGGGTCTGTCTCAGAGACCAAAAATTTCAAAGTAATATTTATATCGATGAAGAGGGTAGGTAAAAATAGGAAAAAAGTTCAATGAAAGCATGCTGAGAATGATTCACATGCTCGAGAGTGACTCTGAAAAGCATATTGATAAAATAAGGTCAGAATAGACCTATATAATAATGGCAGTCAGATTGTTTAAGAGAGAAAACATCTTAATTAATCAACCTTAGTTTTAATTTCGCAGTGTTTCGGCCTTATTTGAGACCCGTTTGATCATCGCTAGGTTGAGTTTGTAGGAAGCTGCTGGTGGGCGGTGCACCTTTTGAAAGAAATCCATTGGGTTAGGAGTGTTTCATTCGCTTGCCAAATTAGTTTGTACTTCTTTCTGAAAAGAGTCATTAGTTGGGTATTTCTGCGCGAGAGCCTTCTAAGACTACTCTCCTAGCCTTACATCGAAAAAATAGACCTTTACATATAAACTAGACATCGCAATCCGAGTCCGATCAAAAATCCATTCATGTAACTTAGGTTGATGTACCAAATTATCTAAAAAAACAGAAAAATCATTTGTTTAAGCTCTACTCGAAAATTGAAATTACTTTAATCAGATTCATTAAGAATCAAAATTTAATATTTCAACACTTTATACCTTTTATCTTTTCCTAATCCTACCATTTTCCCATTTAATCTCAGCCGTATATATAAATGTTTGCCAGGGTCCTTAGAAACTCTGAACTAAATGCAAAATCGATTCTTTATAGGAATTTTACTGAAACTTCATTCAAAAACTTGTTTTATCTTGGAAGTGAGTTTAACGATATACTAGAAGGAAATAAAGTGTATGCTGATAAGACTCTATTCCTTAAATCTTTCTTGGAAGAGAAATATTTGTTGGTTACGAGACCGAGAAGATCGGGGAAAAGTTTAAATTTGAGTATGGTCGAAAGATTCTTTCAGCCTTTAGTCTCTGAAGATGGAATCATTTCAAGGGACGAAGAGAAAAAGGAAAACTTTCAGAAATTTGAGATAAATAAGGAAACTCTTCCTTACAATCCTATAACAAATGAAAAACAAGAAACAAAATTTATTGACCTTCAAGGAAGTCTACCTGTGATTAAATTAATTATTACTGATGCTAGACCAGAAAGTAAAAGACACCTTGAAATTTATTTAGCAAGCGTACTTCAAACAGCCATTCGACCTCATAAGTATCTACTTAAATCACCAAAGGTAGATCCTGATGATAAAATTATATTAAAAAATTACTTTAAAAATGATAAGTTCGATAATCTCTACGATATTATGATTATAAACACTTTAGCTACTCTTATAAGGTGCTTAAAAGCGCATTATGGAACTAAAGTTGTACTTTTAGTCGATGAGTATGACAAGTTCCTGATATCTCTCGCTTTACAAAACTCTGAGTTTTATGGACATGGGTTGAACCTATATTCCGAGATTTTTCTATGCCTTAAAGGCATAATTGAAAACGACGTTCAATTCTCGTTATTTACAGGAGTATCAAGAGCAGCCAAGATAAACTCTCTATCTGGTCTCAATTGTTTCTTTCATGATTCTGTAGAGAAATCTTTATTTTCGGAATTTTACGGCCTAACTGAAACAGAAGTTGATAAAATGATTGAACAGTCTCAGATGATTATGAAAGAGAAATTCGATTTCGAAAAAGTTAAAAAACAAATAATAAAATATTATAACGGATACAATATACAAGGCAAGACAATATATAATGCTTATTCTGTAATAAATTGCCTAAATTTTTTGACGAAAAATGATCCCGATCCTTATTCAGCATACTGGTCTAATAGTGGCTCAACAGAACTTCTTTATAACTCAGTCCAACATTTACCTACAACAAAATTTCTTGATTATCTAAATGAAAAAAACTCGATTACCTTTGCCCCTATTAATTATGTTTTTAATGAAATAAGTGATGGTGATGAAAAAAATATAAATATTTTCAGTAAAACTGTATTTAAAGACTCTGATTCATTTTTGACTTTAATGATGGATGCTGGGTATTTAACAAAAGTGACTGATAATGAATATCGCTTACCTAATAAAGAAATTTTTGAAAACTTTCACAACCAAATCGGACCTCAATGGTTGAAAATTAGAATGCCATATTTACCTAATGCTTCATATGTCGATCAAGAAATAGAAGACATCAAAACGTTTTGTTCATCATTTCAAATAAAAATTCTGGATAAAATCATAATAGATGATACCCTTGAAAATATATTCAAATCTTTACTGTACTTCAGTTCTTACAATTCAATAAATCGTTTAGAAAAGTACAGAGTATTCTTGGAACATTCAACAGAACAAAAAAAAAAGATCTATATGGCTCTTTTACCAAATGAAAATTCGGATACTCTTTTTATCATTGAATATAAAAATGATTACAATTTAAGTAATACAGTACAAATTAACAATGAAATGCTTCGAATAATGGAATTGTATGCTAGTGAAGCTATAAGGATTTGTAATGAGTATCAAAATATAAAAAAAATTATCATGAGAGCTGTTGCTTTTGTTATTGTCGAAGGTAAATGGAGAATTTTTGCTGAAGAGGTTCAGTTTAGTGAAGAAGGATTGAAATCAGCGATTGATAGTTTCAATAAAGGTGAGATTGACGAGGAAGATTTTATTAATGGATTATCGAAATACGCAATCAAGAGAGTTAGTAGTTAAGTAATAGTTTTAGTTTCAAATATACTTTAATATCTAATGATTGCATTAATCAATAAATTTTGAATATCTTTTGGTTATATACTCACAAAAAAATATTTATGTTATTAATAAGGAGCTGATTTATTTAGTTGAAGTTGAATGGTGATAAATTTTCTTTTTTCGCAGTTTGACGCTATATATAATGAATAATATTTGAATGGCCGTGTTATTCCTAACCAAGATAACTTAATATGAATTTAATCTTATAAGTCATCAAAGGATAAAAAACTCAGAGATGAGTAGAACTGATTTATTATAATAAACATTAAGAATTTGTTCAATTTTAAATAATTTATACTTGATTTTAAGTTGAAAATAGGCTGTAAAACCATCAAAGTTCTATTGGTAAATCGATTATTATTAATTCTAAGATTTTTTAGTTAGAGGTACATTCGCTTGGAGGTGCGATTTGAATGAGTGAATATTCCTTCTTTATTTAAAATTCAAAGCTTTTGATAGCTTTTAGAAAGCACTAGTAAAGAACATTTCGATTTAAAAATTTAAATCTTTCCAAAGATTCTTCGGTATTAAAGATTAAAATTTTTCATCTTCTTATTGATTTATCAATCTTTAATTTATTCAGTGCTTGATCAAAAAAGAAACTATTCCTCTTAAACCTTTTAATATAAATACCCTGTAATAATAACATAATAAATTCTTTATGAACATTACCAAAAAAATCAGCGACCCTTCTTCAAAATCTCTCAGAAAAAGTCTATCAATTAAAGTATACCGAAATTCAAAAGTTCTCGACTTTAACTACATCTGGCAATCATCAATTCCAGAATCCTGGAACAGAATAATCGAAAAGAAGAACATTATACCTCTCCAACTACATAAAAACTCTCGTGATACTCTAGGTTTCCTAGAAGAAACTCAAAAATACATTAGTAGAATTTGCAGTCCAAAAGAGGTCTCAGAATCAGGGCTTCCACCATCATTTACCCAGTTTCCATCAAAGAAGCGAAAGACTTTATTTCAGTCAAGAAGCGATAATTCAATACTAAGTCCAAAGGCAAAAAATCCTAAACACCCCTCATTTAAATCTAGAGTGATGAAAAATCGACTTGTTCTTTCAGAGAAGAAGAGTAAAACGGAAATACCGAGTCCGATTATCACTTACCCATATTATTCCCTTCCTGATATCAGATCGCTTAATATAAAAAAGTAGGTAATTTGATATTCCAGTCAATGGTAATGAATAAATCGAACTCATTAGTTTTTCCATCAGGATTCAGAAAACAAATCACTTACCAATCATGTAGATTTGACCTAAACGCCTTGCAAGAAACCAGAAAACTATCAAAGTCCAAAATCAACTCTCCTTCTCCACCTTGCTTATTTGCAAGAGTGCTAACCCCTGAAATTCCTCTCATGAGAGAAACGCCTGCTCCAAAGAAAGTCACTTCAGATAAAACAATGAACTTTGTCCAAATCTTAAAAAAGTCCAAATCCGGAAAAAACTTTTTAGTACTGCCAAACTTCGAACTTGTAGGCAAAAAAGTTCCTCATTTTTCAGTCTCTTCACCTTTTTCTGTCAAAAATCTTGGAGTTACTGATAAGAAAAATTTACAGATTAATAAAAATCGGAAAAAAGCGGAACCTTCTGTTTTCAGGCAAAGTATTGTTAAGAAAATTTACCAAAGTAAGAAGAATTTTGAAAAAGTTTATTGTAAAAGTGATAGGCCGAAAAAAGTTTTGGTAAAAAAAGTTGAGGAAGGTATTGGGTTGAAAGGAGATGTTTTGAGAGAACGAAAAGTTTCTTTTAGTATTGAAGGATGGGATGGGAATAGTGAGAGGGGTTAGTTGGCTATACGATAAAATAACTGTACTTAAATCCTAAAATCCTCATAATTAATACCTTCTAAAATTAAACCTAATTCCTAATCAACTCAAACCACTGTCTAACAACATCAGCCAAAACATGAACTAGCAAATCAGTACTCTGCACAACCACATAAAACTCAAAAGGAAAATCTTCCAAATAAGGAAAAACCTTAACCGAGCTTTTCCCATCCTTCTTACTAATAACAGTACTTTTCATATCAAAAACCGAGCTATCCTGATTATCGACAATAACAAACAAGTAAAAAATGCCATCACTTTTCCTAAGACAAGGTCTGACTTTATCCTTATTCATCCTTCCATCAGAAATAACAACAACAAGCTGCATTTCATTATTTCCTCTACTTCTTAAAAAACTCTGAGTCTGATTAACAAAATTCGCATAACAATTATCATTTGCCTTATCCCTTCCATAAGCGAAGTTAAGTTGATTAAGTACAAAAGCTCCATCTTCCGGTAAGAAAAAATTAGAAAAATCATGTAAAACACTTAACCCTTCACGAATAGCGGCGACAGCAAGTTGTCCAACTTCCAATTTATTCAAAGCCTGAGCGAGCGCAGCGAGTCCTTTTGTCGCAACAGGTCCTAAGCCATTTTGTTTCATACTAAAAGAATCATCAATTGCGATTAAGACTTGATATTCTCGAGCAGTTTGTCTTGTCCTTCGAAGCCAAATCTTGTCTTTTCGATAAGAACTTGCGATATAAGCTATCACTTTTTTCATATTAATTCTCTTTCCAGTCTTATAATCGCCTTTTAAGCTTTTCGCTTTTGTCGGTTCGAGTAAAATTCTGAGTTGTTCACAAAGTTCTGATGAAATTGAAGATGTTTCTCTTTCAAGGTCCTGCCAAGCTTCAATCTCGTAAGCCTCAGGAGGGGTCTGGGGAAGAATTTCGAAGTTTTCATTGATTTCGCTTTGAATTGATGAAGTTGATAAGACTGGCTGTTTTCCTGATGACCGAGAACCTTCTTGAAATTGAAGAAAAGTTGAAAGACTTGAAGGCTTTTCTGGTTCTTTTGAAGGTTGAGAGACTTCTGGCTTTGACTGAGGAGTTGAATTAAGAAGGTCTTCATTGCAGTCTAAAATTTGAGTTTCTGACTTTGAAGGATTTTCAAGATGCTCTGGAAGGTTGGAATTGTTTGGCTCTGAAGACGCTGCTGGAGCTGTTTCAAGACTCGTTTCGGTGAAGGTGTAAAGGTCGGAAGTCTCTGGTCTTTTAAAGTCTTCGGAAGAGTTTATCACTTGGACTTTGTTTAAAGCTTCATTGTTGGATTGACAGGATTTTGGACCGATTTCACTTGGTCCTTTTGATTCACTCCATTCAGATTTTAACTTGCTGATTATGTTTTGAGTCTCGCCTTGCTTTCCTGAGTTTTCGTGGCCTTCTAGCATCTTCTGGGTGTTAGCTTGGAGGTCTTCATTGCCCTGGGCTTGGCTGTCGTATTTGACTTGTTCGCGATTTTTGAATTCATCTAATTTTTTTTCTTCTTCACTTTCTTGCTCATCTTTTTTATTTTCTTCATGATTTGAGTCGTTTTTTTCTTCTTTTTCTTCATTTTCTTCATTTCCTTCCTTTTCTTCCTTTTCAGACCCTTCTGAAGCTTCTGAGTCTTCTTCAAGACTATCATCCTGACTTCTTTTATCAACATCGAGTATTTCTTCACTATCTTCTTCTTTCATTTCTTTATCTGAACTTTCCTTGCCCTGCATGTCGAAATCTTCGACGTCTTCGACGTCGCCTGTTCTATCCTGTGGCATTTCTCCAGCTTTCATATCAGGCGGTTGAGTTAAATCAGGATTAGCTGTTTCTCTTACACAAGCCTCCGAATTTTCATCAACATCCATACTATTATCTTCATCCATAAGCTGCTCATTCCCTTTCGCTTCTTCAAGTTTATCATCTCCTGACTGTTCCTCTTGCAAGTCTTCTTTTTGATCTTCTTGAAAATCATTTTCGACGTCCATGGCTTGATTTTCTTCGCTAATTTCAGAAGAATTTTCAGGGTTTTCATTGTTTTCTTTGTCTTTCTGCTCACCGAACTGCTCTTCGTCTTCAAGTTCATTTGTGATGTTTTTTTCTCCTCTACCTTCGCCGAGACCAGTGCCGTTTTGGTCGTTGTCGTCAGGGTCTTGAAGTTCAGGAGGAATGCAGAATCCTTGGGTGAAGAGACTGATGAAAATTGATAATAAAATATGAGTTAATTTTCCTAGACTTCGGTAAGTTGATAGAGAAGTACTGTGAAAAGTATTGATTTTTAGGGAAAGTAAATTGATTATTTCTGATGAGGATAATAAGGATGATATTTTTGTATTGTAAGTAAGAAGCTGATCTTGAAGAGTGCTTGGAAGAGAAGGATGGTTTAGTAAGGAAGTTAAGGAACGTTCTAGGGTTGTTAGGTCGGAGATTTCACCGGAAAGAACTGGAGTTTTGAATGTTGATGACTGTTTTGAGTCCAGGTTTTGTTGGAATTGACGAAATTCTTCGGATTTTAAAAAATTTGATACTTCTGAGACTAAAGGGGTCAGAGATGCAGGGGTTGACAGGTGAACTTTGAAGGATGAGAGCTCAAGGTTAAGCTTGGTTCTTAATTTAAATAGTTCTGTCATTAAACTGTTTGCTAGGCCGAGACATGACTCTTTTTCTTCATAGAGTAAGTCTTGGCTGATTGTTTGGGTAAATTGCAAGACTGTCATTTTATCGATACATGAATAAAAATAACGCTCGTGAGATGATAGATCAGTAATCCTTTCATATAAGTCAAATCGTGGCAGGTCGAATACTTTCAGATCTGATTGTTTGTAGTATTTTGAAAATCCTCTGTCATGCAGTTCTTTAAACAGTTCATTTAAAGCGATTTTCTTCTCGTTTTTTCCTGGAAATTGTTTTAGTTCTTCAAGTTTCTTTATAATTTGAAGACTTAAGCTTTCGAAATCTGAGTCTTCGGAGAATTGATCTTGAACTTTTAATGGTTGCTCTAGTATGTTGACTTGATAAGAATTTCTATGTTTTTGAAGCACATGAACTTCAAAAGGAAGTTTAAGCACAGTTTTATACTTAACCACCAACGCATTCAACTGTTTATGAACCTTCGAAACCGAGTCCTTCCAAAGCAAATAATTCGAAATCTTAAACTTCGCGATTTGAACAATTTCTTTAAGTCTCTCATCAATTTCTTTGTATTGCTCATCAAAAAAGCTTTTAAACTGCACATTAAAGCTAGAGTAAAAAGCAATAATATGATAAACAGGAAGTACCTGATCACTTGGAATGACTTTCATGAAATCCCTAAGCATTTCCAATCTAAACTGAAAAACTCCTAAACTCGACCCTCTAATAAACTCATCTAAAACATCAAACAACTCCTTCCCATTCACTTTCTGCAAATAAAAAACTCTCACAAGTCTAGCCCAAAGTTTTGCTTCTTTTTCAAAAGCCTTTTGACGAGTCTCTTCCAAAACATTTTCCCAACTCTTAATCTGAAGTTCCCTCCATCTTTTCAAAACCGCATAAATTTCATTGATTTCTTTTTTAACAGAAACACCTGAATGAGCAAATTTTTCCCAATCTTCTGTTTTCAAAACAACGACTTCTAAAATTCCAGTCATTTGCATTAAAGGTGTTGAAAAAATCGGTCTTTTTAAAGCTTTATAAGCTAAATACTGGATTTCTTGAATAACTGCATGATCAGGGAACTCTTGGCTGATTTCAGTCATTCTTTTGAGAAGAGAGACAAGAGGTGAATAAGCCTGCATTGACTCATGAGGGTTTGGGTCTTTGTAGAAGTTGAAGTTTATCACTGGTTCTTCATATTTTCTCATTAAGGACTTCAGGTGCACTTCCAGAGGTTTCTGCAAGTAACACCCAGGAAAGTTGTAAGGAAGTGAATGAAAAAAACGAGATTCCAGCTGATTTTCAAGTCTTCCACATGCAAATTGCCAGTCAATGAACAGGTCAACTATAACTTGCTTTTCTTTTGAACAGACTTGATTCCAAAGAGCCTCATCTTTAAAAGTTGGAAAAATTTTTTGGATTTGTTTTGATTCTTTTAAGTTTTTTTCTTTTTCATTTTCTTCTGAAGTCTTTTCTCCGATGTTATGTTCGGATGAGTACCGAGGGATTTGTTTTAGGTGCATTGAGAAGGAATCTTTTGATTTGGTTTGCTTTAGAACTGAAGTTATTAAGTTCCTTAGGAAGTCTGTTGAACTGAATAAGTGACTTGTTATTAGATGGTCGTTGTAGGATGAAAGTGGAATCGGGTAGGAAAATAACTCGTCTGGCTTTAACGATTCGCTGTGAAGACCGAAAAGCATCAGGTATAAGGACTCTAGTAGTGGAAGAGATAAGGGGCTTGTGAATGAAGATGATGAGGAAATTAGAGAGGAGAGAAGATCGGTTAAAAACTTTTGGCTTGTTGAAGTTTGCTCTTGGATTAGGAGATTACTTAGACGTGAGTAACTTGGAAGAGATGACAGATAATTCAAAAATTTCTCACTTTCAGGATGAACAGGTCGAAGCGAAGGAGCCAACCTAATCGACTTATCATAAAAACATTTCAAAGTTTCCCTATAAAACACAACCAAGCTATTCTCCCACTTAAACCCCATTCGAAAATCATGAAACCCAATTCTCGTATCAATATTCTTCTGAATTAACGAAACAATCTGACAATAATCTCTATTCAAATCCCAATAAAGAGCATCAGGATCTTTATTCATCTGCACATAAAGCTTATAAAGCCAAAGTCCCAATGAAGCAGCTTGACTTCTACCAGCGACTTTTTCAATTTTCTCATCACTAAGACAACATCTCCTCAGTTCATCCTTCAATTCACTGACATACTTCTCCGGAAGGCAAACCCGTTGAGGCACCTTAGGCCAGGCAAGGATATTATTACAAAGAGTCCAAAACTTCGGAGCTTCAAGGACACTTGTCTGCTTCATTCCTTGAAAAATCGCTAAAAAATCCTGAGAAATTCCATCAGAAGTCTTTAAAATAGGTAAAATAACCTCTTTCATAGAAAAACCTTTTTGAATCATCCAAATCGCTTTCAAGTAACTTGAAGGGAAAAAAGTTAAATTCTTCAAAAAAATCACTGAAATTTTCAGGTCTTGTAAACATTGAAGCAGGTGCTTAAAAAGGACTTGTTCATAAATTTCGAAAATTTCTTCTAAAAATTTTCTTTCTTCACTTTGAAAAGATTGCTTGTTTGAAAGGACGGGAA
This sequence comes from Stentor roeselii, assembly GCA_006503475.1. Lineage (NCBI taxonomy): Eukaryota > Ciliophora > Heterotrichea > Heterotrichida > Stentoridae > Stentor > Stentor roeselii. Next base: position 41,122 of record RSEH01000253.1, read on the forward strand.
CGATGAGTTCATTTGAATCTTCGTCGATTACTTTGACGAAAGACCTGGCCTCTTGGGACTCTGCAGCTTTTCCGGATAACATCAGGGCAAACTCTCGCTCGGTCACTAGTAAAGGACCTGCCCCGAGGACTGGAAGAGGGTTGGAGGAACGACGAGACTTGTAAGAACTAAGCAGGCCTTTTGGAAGAGGAGGATTAGAGGAATCGTCTAGTTTTTTCATGATTTTCCAGCAGAGTAACTCACTTGAACTACGGTTTAATAACCAGAAATGTTTCAAATCTTCTAAAGTCAAGGGTTTTAAAGGGTTTTTTAAGGGTTTTAATGATTGCCTTGGGTACACTTGGTTGGAAACTGATAGATAATGGAATAAAGAGTTTTCTAGGTTAAGCACTGGTAAGAATAAATCGCAAGAAGGAAGAAGATGTTCAATAGTCTCACAGCCGACTGCTTCACATCTTTTTTTCACGTCAAAATGACAAGATCCACTTAAAAAGCACTCTTTGGCTTCTTGTGTTGAATTTTCACTGCAAAATCCAAGATCTTCTAAAAAATAAGCCTTAACAGGGTCCTCTAAGAACTTTTCAATACTCTGTAAAAATCTCAATCCATTTACCTTCAAATCACATTCTTCCCAATTCCCCTCTTCTAGTCCATAAGCGATTTTCAAAGCTTCTTTCCTGTTCATCACCCTTTGCAACTGTTTACAAAGAGCAGCTTGCGCAATACTCATCTTTCCAACGCAAGAAAACTCTTCCAAACTAACTGAAAAAATGCGATTAAATTCAAAAAACGAGAATTTTCCCTCTACAAAGATTTCAACACAACGATTTCTCAAAGCCCGAGAAACTTCTCCAAAAGCAGGGTCATAAGAAAAAAATATCCTAAAGTTCGGATGTGGCCTTACGACATAACTTTTTCCATCAACCAGTCCTCGTTCATTAACCAGAAGTGAACCACCCGGTTCCAACAATGAATTAATCCTGTCAAGAACAGCGGCATTGCACTTGTTACAGTTCTTCAGCAACACCCAGCCACCTTGTTGCACAGACCTCAACAAAAAACTATCAAACCAGGCAAATTGTCCTTGTTCAGTCTGCTCGAAACTTCCTAATAATGTGGAAGAGTCACTGTTGCTACTTAAGGAAAATTCAAATGTCGAGGTCCCTGAAAGACTTGCAGCTATTCGGACCAAAGTGCTTTTTCCGCTACCTGAAGGGCCGACAAGTAGCACAGGCCATGAAAATGAAGAAACTTCTAAAATTCTGTCAAGTAAAAAAATTTGATTTGGAATCATTTCACAGGTTTTTGGGAAAGAAGAAGAAGGAAATTTTGAATTGTTTATGAAAAAATAATTCGGTGTCAGGTAAAAAAATGGAATTTTCAGGTCGGTTGAGGAATTGTAAACTTCTGAGAATGTCGAGTGGAATACAGAACGTTGATCGGCGGTTCTTAAACGGGTGAAGTAAAGAGTTGATATTCGAGCGCCTTGCTTTTCTCTTAGGATGTCACGTAAGTTAAACTCCCAGGGACCTTTTAAACGCGTTTTTAACTTTTCACTGAATTCTACTGTTTTTTTGTTGGATGGATGGGGGAAAAGGTCTGAAAGGATCTTTTCGTAGTCATCGCTTAGAAGCTCGTCCATGTAGATTTTAGTGAAACGGTTTAGGAAACTCTTTGGAAGACCTTTTCGACCACCTCCTTGGTTTACCGGGTTTTGGGCTCCGAAGATCTTGAATGTTGAAGAGCATTTTACTTCTAGGTTGATTTCTGGAATGTATACCTGGCTTCGGTGGTCTAGAAGAGCGTTTAGACCTTCTATTACTTGTTGAGGACAAAGGTTTAGTTCGTCAAGAATCACCCATTTTCCGGTTTTTAGAGCGTCGAGTAAGACCCCATCACACCATTCAAACTTTTCACCAACAGGCAAATCACATCCCAACAAATCAATTAAATCAGTTTCTTCACTCAAGTTAATCCTAACAACATCAATTCCAACAACCCTAGCAAGGGCTTCCACAATGCTAGTCTTCCCAACTCCCGGCGGTCCTTCTAACAAAACAGCTTTCGGCATTTGCAAGGCCCTAAGCAAGCAATAAAGATTATTTTTAATATTCGGTCCATCAAACGAGTAATTTTTCACAATAGGATTAATACAAGGTATAAAAAAAGGGTGAATTCCAATCATTCCATCAAAATAAACAACTTTTTCCTGATTTAAATCCTTTCCAAACATCTCAAACCACTTCTTCATCTCATTCTTCGGAAGAACCAAAGCAAGAGCCTCTTGAAATCTATTCGGGACCCTTTTGATGAAATCAGCGCAAGTGATGGCATCTCGAAGAGAAAGAGGTACTTTCGTTGTTTTTGAACTATTGTAAACTTGAATGAAATCAATTAAATCCTCTGGGTTCGAAAGACGGGCTTTTAAAATTTCTGACATGTCTTCTGGGGTAAGACTTACCCAGATCTCAGTGAATCGGTTTCTTAAAGCTGGAGAAAGTTCTTTTTTACCGTAGTCGCCTCCTGGGTTCATTGTGGCAAAAATAGCGAATCCTGGAGATGCCTGGATTTCAAGATGGTCCTCTGAAGGTTTTTCTGGAATGAGAAGTTTTCTTTCAGCTTCTAAGACACTATTCAACCTCTCTAAGACACTGTCATCTGCAAGTGAAATCTCATCGATCAAGAAGTAATCACCTGATAAAAAGCTTTGAACAAGAGGACCATCAACCCATTCAAAAAGTTTCAAACATTTTTTCCCTTTATCCAAAACCTGCTGTTTTTCATTAATTTTCAATTCTCCAGTCTTGACTTTTTCTAAAACTTCTCTTAAAGAATTTTCTGAGATTTCAAATTCAATTCCAGTAATATCTTGAAGATCTTGAAAAAACTGAGAAATTAAAAGACCCTTGGCCCTTACAGGTCTTAAACTTCCTAAAAAGTCTGAAGTTTCTGTATGTTGGTGACAGTTAAGAGTTCTTAGAAGTTTATTGTTATGCATTGCGAGTGCTGAACAGATGGAAGTCTTTCCGCATCCAGTTTCTCCAACAAGTAAAACTGGTTCATTGTTTAAAACTGCTGAGTGGACTAAGGTGAAAAGTCTTTTCATATGAAAGTTCCAAATAATTCCACAGTCTTTTCTGTTAAAATGATGGGAAAAGTAATTGTTGTAAAAGAGAGGCAAGTTCAGTTTTACTGATTTGCAGTGCTTCTCGATTGTTGATTGAATCATCGATTTTTCTTCTTGGCTTCGAAGACGCTCGGCTAGGAGGATGAAGGTGAAATGTGCAAGTTCCTCGTAACCTACTGGCTCTCTTTTAGCGATTTTTAAGAGGTCTCTTATTGTTATGAAACCGTATCGGCCCATGAATGCCCGGGTTTGCTGACGGTGTCTTTGAAGGTCTCGCATTATTTGGATTAAAACGTTCGCGTAAGATGGAGCCATTTTACCTTTTATCTGAAGAATTGTCACAAGTTCGTCGTCTGGCAGTTCAGGGATGAACATCTCAACAAACCGATTACGAAAAGCTTTTGAAAGTTCCTTCCTACCAGCATAAGCAGTCGGATTCTGAGTTGCAAAGAGTCTAAAATTCTTATGAGGGGTAATAGTAGTTTGAGTTTCCGGAATAAAAAGTTCCTGGTTGTCATCCAAAAGTCTATTCAAAGCTTCTAAAACTTCAGAAGGTGCTAAATTTAATTCATCAAGTACCAAGAAATACCCATTTTTCACTGCTTTGACAAGAGGTCCTTCACAAAAAACAAGTCTTCCGGAATTATCAGAAACATAACTTCCGATGTACTCTTCAATATCAGTATGTTCGTGATTATTAATCCTTACAAACTCATGTCCCAGTAGTTCTGACAAGTACTTCACCATGCTTGTCTTTCCACTACTTGTAGGCCCTTCAAGTAATATCGCATTATTCGAGTAAATAACTGCCCTTGAAAGTGCTTGCAAGTTTGCCTTTACAGAAGGAGTGAGAATAAAACTAGAGTCTGTACTTGGATTTGCGCCTTTCTCGTGAAAGTATCCTAAAACATTTATGTGAGTTGACTCGAGGTTGCAGTTGGGACGAGCACTCGCCCCAGGAGCCAACGGGTCAAGAACAGAACTGATCGAAGTTTTCAGTGGAGTCTCAAAGAAGACCTTCAACCCATTATACAAAGAATGTGGAAAAGAATAATGTCCAGCAAAAGCAACAGAGTACTTAAGCGCACGACATAAAGTCCTTAAAGTATAGCAAGGAGGTCTTCCATTACCATCTTCAATTAACCCTTGCCTGCTCATTTTCCTCATTTGAATATAAAAATTCGCTATTTTTTCCATAGTTTTTCGATCAGTTTTCCCATTAAGGTAAAAGTTGATAACTTCCATCAAATCATCGAATTTTTCCATATCAGGTACAAAAAATTCACTAAATTTGCATCTCAAGCTGCTTGGAAGGTCTTTCTTGCCAACTTGTTTTCCAGGATTCATGCATCCAAATAAGCGAAACCCAGGAGACGGTAAAATCGAGTGAGTTTCTCCCTTTTCTATCAAGGTCAGCCCTTGACCTTCTAAAACACTATAAAGCCTTTCAAGAACTTCATCTTCCGCAAGGTTAATTTCTTCTAACAACACCCAACTGCCTTCTTTTAATGCTTTCACAAGAGACCCTTCTTCGAAATGAAAAGCAAATTGAGAGTTTTTCATTCTTTTTTTACAGTTTTCTATTAAATCCAGTATTTTTTCCTTAATCTCTACCTCAAAAGAAAGACTTTCTAAAGAATATTCTAAAGATTTCAGAAACTTTCCCCATTTTCCTGCTGCAAATAGTTGTTTTGCCGACATGGTCGCTAAATGTTCAAAATCTTCTACTTTGTAAGCCTCTTTAACAAAAGTAGTGAGTAAAGGAAGCATGACTGAAGATAAGGCAACAGGTTTAAAGCCTCCAACAATGTCAGTCGGGTCAGAAGTTTGACTTAAATTGTGAACGTAAAGTTTTTTATTTGTGAATGTTGCCAGGTACTGAATTATTGAAGTCTTTCCGCAACCGGTCTCACCTATTAAAAGAACATTTTCGTTGAAACTTACTGCAGAGCATAATGTTTCGAGAAGTCGCGCTGAATATGAATTTATTGAAAAATTCAAAGAATTTAAATGAGTTGTTTGAATCTCTGGAGAAATACCTACTTGAAGAGAGTGAGGGGAGGTTTTTACTTGGATTTTACGGTTTTCTACTAGCGCTTGGCACATTGAGAGGTTTAGGTTTAGAACTTCGGAGATTTGTTTTAGTGAGTCTTCCCGGTCACGGAGGGAGGAGTAGACTGCAAGTGCTTCGAGTAGGATGTTTTCTCTGCATCTTTCTGTTAGGCTTGCGGGTACAGCTTTTCCATAAATTTTTTCAATTTGAAAGCCAGCTCTAGCAACAAACTTTTTCCAATCATTAATAATAAGTTTCCTTCCACTAAGTTTATCAATTTCCACATGTACCCTTAAAAGCATATCTTCAACCAATCCTCCGTTGGACACAGGAGGTTTGACGATTTCTTTAAAGCTTTGAAAGTCAATCTGCTGAATGTTGAGCTGCACCCAAGCAGAATTTTGAGGAATAGGGCAAGTGGCAGTTCCAAGTATTTTAAATCCATTCGCTGGAATGATAGGCTCAGTTTTATTTGGAACTTGAATAAGCCGAGTAAGCAGGGTGTTGCTGAGAAGAGTTAAAATGTCTTCAGACATACGGTCCAAGTTTTCAAATAAGACCCAAGCCCCAGTCTGAGCCGCATGTGCCAAGATTCCAGTTTTCCAGATAAACTCTCCAGGCACCTCAGAACAAACATAAGTCCCAATCAAATTTTTACTATCAACCGAGCTATCCATATAAACCGTCAGCATTTCCTGGCCCTTCCACTGACTCAAAGCCCTGAAAAGTGATGACTTGCCAGAGCAAGCAGGCCCAACAAGGCAAATTCCATGTTCTAAATCCGATAATCGTTTCAAACAGTCCATGTGTGAAGAAAACATCAAAGGAACTGAAAAACTTTCTCTCTCAATCTTCGCTTTTTTCTTCAGTGACATTATAAACCATTCCAAATAGCTATTTAAACAAGTAATAATGAAAAAACTTATGAAAAAACAAAAAAACACCGAAAACCTGCTAAACGAAAACCTTGAAATCCTGCAAGACTTCAAAAAACTCCAAAAAACTCTGCCAAGTCCACAACTTCAAGCAGATCTTCAGAAAATAATGAAAAAATTCAACTTGCTCGGGAAAAGTTACGCGACTTTCAAGTCTAATGTCTTCAAAGACCTGAACTTTTCGAAGGAAAAAGCGAAAAGTTTCATTTTGAGCATCGAGTCATCAAGATGTGAAGGAAAACAGATACACCGCCAAAAAAGTCTCATCAAAAGTAAGGAAAATGTTCTCAAGTCAAGAGAACGTGAATGGCAGAGAAGTCTTGGAAAAATTAGAGGACTATGGGAAAAGAACTTGTTTGAAATGGAAACAAGTCTTAAGTATCAGAGGGAAACAATTAGACGTATTGGAAGCAGCTATTTCAGTAGTATTCGAAATATTGAAAAAGAACTGCAGGATGCTCTTGATGGGCCTAAGGTACCTGGGTTGAAATTGGAACAGATTAAAAGTAGCAGAACTTCTGTTAAAGGATCTTCTGCTAGAAGCTCTTCGTCTTTTAAGTTGTCGGATGAGGATGACCTTATTTCGAATAGAAGCGCTTTTTCTTATGCTACTGAAGATTTGGTTTCGCATAGGTCGAATTCTTCTAGAGCCAGGGCTATGGTAAGAAGGGTGAACCCTCCTCTTCCACCAACATTACCAGCATTGGCCAGTGGCGTAGCCACTGGCGGTACCTGTGTAAACGCAGGAGACATTAACGAGTCCGTCGAGTTCGAAAAACTGATGAACGAAATCGAGAAAGAAAAGAAATACAAAGACAACCCGAATAGCATCTCAATGGAAAAAAGCATTGGAGGCTGGAAAAGTGAATACGAAAGCGAAGAAAGTGTTTCATTCAATCTAAACTCAGATGAAATAAAAAAAGCTCTGATTGTTCTGAAAAAAGCTCGTCTTTTAAATGCAGGAAATAATCAATTCCTTTTAAAACTTGCTGAAATGATAAGAAACCCTGAAAGCTCTTCAAATGTTGAACTCATGCTGCAACTTATCAACCTTGAAAGGAAAAAAGGAAAAATCGGGCAGAGAAACGCTGGAAGGTCGAAAGGAAGAGGAAAACCTCCGACTCCAACTAATTTAGCAGCTAGAAGAAGAGTTCCAAGCGATCCTAATGGGACTTCTCGTGAGAAGTTCCTGTTTTCTGATGAAAAGTCATTCAATAGGACGATTCTTTCTATTGAAAATCACTTTTCCCCGAAGGACCAGGAGTTTTTCGAAGGTAGCTCAATTAATCAGTTTTCCAATAATGACGTCAACCTTGAAGACCTGCTCAATGTTCCTTCTTATGTAGACAGTCTGGGACTTGCAAATGCTGACAACAGTTTCATCACATTAGATGAAGACAAGTCAATCAACAAGTATCTAAACGAAGCTCCCGACGAGTTCCCAGTAAGACTTAGGGTTATGAAATAGCGATAAATGTAAATATTGTATTTAAATTTAAAGTTTCAATAGATGTAAATGGAAGAGTCGCTTATTCAAAAGACCTTTATTGAATATCTTCAGTTCCATAACCTGGAAAAAACTTTGAAAGTCTTTGAGGAGGAGTTCAAGCTTTCTAATAAAAAGTACAAAGAAGATGAACTCTCTAATATGCCCAAGATTTACTCTTATATGAAAGGGGCTGCTGCTGTCGCCTCTAGAGAAGCACTCAAGGATAAACAGTTCAAACTTATTGAAAAAAACTACTCGATTATTTTACAGGCTGGAAAACAACTCATGGCCTTGGCTATTGACTCTGTACAGAAGTTGGAAAAAACTTCTTTTAAAGAATCGGTGCAGGTTTTTAAGGAACAACTTCAAAGGTTCAACCAGATCTTTACAACTGACTCAAGGGTTGAAGAAAAGGACAACATGGAAGCCTTCTCAGACACCGAATTACGAAACACTAAAAACAAGCTACAACAAGCCCTAAAGCTAAAAGACCTAACCACAATAAAAGAAACCTTAATCACCATACGTAAATCCTGCCTAGGAGCCTCCGCCAAGAACCGTCGAAAAATCGTAGAACAGATGATAAAAAACGATTTATTCAGCGGAAACATCGTATACTTCCTAAAGCTATCCCTTGAAGTAAAACTCCAAGTAATGGCTCTTCTCTGCATATACGTTTCAATTCCAAAAGGAGTAATATCAGTCCTAAAGCAAAATCCCCAGCCAGTCCTAAACGCGATTCTCGAAAGCATAACTCAAGAATCTCCCGGTTCAGTAATTCAACGTTTCGCCTTAGGTTCTCTTCAAAAGATCTCAATTTGGAACGAGCCCAGCAGTTCATTTTTAATCGACGGAGGACTTATTCAATGGCTCGTCAAAGAAGTCCTAGAACGTCCGATACTAAGCGGAGAATACATGCATCCTTATTGCCTCGACTTCGCAAGCGCCCTCGTCGCTAACCTCGTCGGGTCTCATTACGGAATGGTTTATCTGGAAACCAAGCAAAACCAAACTGAGGACCTTATGAACTCAATGCTTGAAATGATTAAAGGAGACAATGTCGCAAGTTGTGTTTTGATTCATTTGTTAATCGCTCTTACTTCTTTGGCTAATGATCGGTTTTTAGCTATTCTTGATAATACTCAGTTCAATGAAAGGATCTCAGAGTTTGTAGAGTTTTACTCGGTTAAAAGTGGAGAACAGGAAAATGAAAGTCCGGAAAGTAGAAAAATTATTTTGGATATGTGCGCTCATTTGTTTCATCCGAGGGAATGTGCTGCGAATTTGGATACTAGTGAAGTTATGGAGTTTAATGTTAGGAAACATCAGGAAGAGGTTAAGGAAATTGAGAAAAAACTTGATGATGAAAATGAGTTACTTGTTTTTGAATGCTTTCCTGATGAGGTTATTGCTGCTATGTAGTTTATTTAAGTAAGTAGATAGGATTGAAGTTTTTTTAGTTTTTGGGGTTTGGGAGGGTTAGAGAAAGGAATTTTTTTAGGTGAGAATATTAGAATTTTAATTGTTGAATCTGGGGATTTTGTTGTTGGTTTAGTTAAAAATTATAGAAATTCAGAGTTTTCTTTAATTGATTTAGTAAATTAATGTATAAGTACCAACAAATTGTCATCCCTTAAAGTCACATAGGCTTTTAATAATGTCCAATTTTTAACAAGAACATTAGATATTACGAAAAATCGACTTTCAGTTGTTTAAAAAAGATGCTAAGTCTTAAACTTAAACAGAAGGCATAATTTACTTAATGTATAAGCTTAAACAAATAAGGCAGAAATCATTAGCTAGGTCTGGTGAAAATTTTTATTTTTTTCAACTTGGAGTTGAGACTCATCTGAAATTAGATATGAAATACTTTTTCTTGTAAGTCTAGATATTTCAGATGCATGCCAATATATATTGATCTATGAACATAAAATCATTTAAACATCTCTGATCCTAATTTGGATTTTAAGGTAGTAAAGTGGCGATTCATGGTATTTTCATCTAAATTTATACTAGTCTAAAAATTTACACAACATAATTTTTCTTGTTGAATCTTGGAAATACTTCATATAACTCACAGTAGAATTTATTAATACTAAAATATGTCCTGCCAATTTCAAAACTGCATGAATCAAGTAGAATATGAATGTATTTCTTGTTCTGAAAAATCTTTCTTTTGCAATGAGCATGCTCGAATACATTCAAAGATTTCAAAACATAAGGTTTCTTTCATTGATGATGACACCTTACAAAAGTTAAGATATCATTTTCTGATATCGAAAAAAGCTGAATGCATAAACAAGGTTAACAAAGATACTCAAGAAGTAATTGCTGCAATTAAAGTTATTTCAAGAGTAGTTATCAATGGGATCAAAGAATCCAAAGATTCAACCAATTTTAAGCCTATTCTCTTCAATCAACATAAACTTTCTCTTGTAATCAAAGAGATAAAACTTCTAACTCAAGATTCTGAAGTATTACCTGCAGATAACTCTGAAAATCTTTCATTCAAATTAGAAAAAAAGTACAAAAAAATAAAAGAAAAGTGTAAAGAACTTGAAGAAATGAATAAAAAACTTGAAATTGAAAAAGGAGTTTTGATTGAGCAAAATCGTTTAGAATTACGATACCTCAAAGAAGAAAATGAAAGAATAAGTAAAAAGAATGAGGAATTATCAACAGAAATCAACTTAATTAAGTTAAAATTTTCAAGTCAACATCAAATCATTCCTAAACAAAATGAAAGTAATGATTGCAGGAGACAAGGATTTGATTATTTAGAAGTGAATAGAATGACTAAAACGGAAAAATGTTCATTTGCTATCTCATTTTTTGATTTGAGGAAAGATCTTGATCAAGTCTTTGATGAACTATTGATTTCAAATGATGGAAAATACGGGTTTTTATGTATAAAATATTTAGGTATGCTTAAATAGACCGTTAGAAACATTTAGATCATAGTATTTTTAATCAGATCAGCATAGTAAAATCAAGTAGTAAGTATCTTGGAATTAGGATATTGTAAAGTTAAATCAGTGCAAATATTTGATATGAAAAGTAAAAGTCAAGAGTTATGCACCTTGAGTGATAATGAAAAAGCAGTGTTATGGAAACATAAATACAGGGAGTGCATTTATTAAGGATAGGTTTAGTTAATTATTTAGATTCTTATTAATTTCCCAGAAATCTCCACTCAATTAATCCTCAATGAAACTATAAATGCAAGAAACAGTCTTCGCATTAAAAGAAGATTCACCCTCAGAAAGTCTTCCAATAATAAACTCAATCCTCTCCGAGAACCTTTCAGTAAAGCAAGTCCTATCACGTTTCGCCAACAAAGACCTCCAAGCCGTCTCATCAAACGAAAAAGAATTCCTTCTGAAGCAGACTTACAAATTCATGAAATCTTTATTAAGCCACCAACATCAACTTCAAAGTTCTCTTCTAAATTCCTCACCAGAGCCATTACCCCAAAATCAAGAATCCGACTTACACCCAGAAGTTGCAAAGTCAATTAAAATTCCATCAAATTCCGTCGAAATTCAAACAGAGCAAGATTCAGATTCTTCTTCATTAGAACTCGAACTTTCAGCGACAAAGGCAAGATTAACAGAAGTTCAAAACAATTACGACCTTCTCGTGCAAGACTTGATGTCCTACAAAAAATACGCGGAATATCATCAGGTACAAAAGACTCGAATACTTGAACTGGAAAATAAAATATCAAGTCTCTCAAATCAAGTAATCGACTTAGAACCGCAACTTATGATGAAAGTTCACAAAAGAATGAAAAATATCGACGAAGAGGTCAGAGGAAAAATGATGGCCGATCTTCCTATCTGGCAAAAAGCTGCAATTAAAATACAGTCTAATTGGCGACGTCACCAAGCAAGTAAAAACTACTTGAAACTCATCCAAAAAGCACAAACTTCAAAGGAAAAAATGAGAAAAACTTCAAATTTCGCATTATTTCAAAAGTTTTCAGGTCTTCTCAAACAAAAAAAACTGACACTAGAAGAATGTTTCCGCGCTTCTGATATAAACGGAGATAAAATCGTGACTTGTGAAGAATTTTCAAGATTTCTATCAAAACTTAAACTAGGTGTCCAGGCAGTGGAACTCTCTCGATTAATTGAAATTCTAGATGAAGATCTTTCAGGAAAGTTGGAAAGTCAAGAATTTTATGAAATTTTAGCGGCTTATCAAGTTATTTCAGATACAAGTAAAGTCAAAGGGTATTCTCGGCAAGTTTTAGATAAGTTTTTACAACTGATGAAGGAAAGAGGAGTCACTTCTGAAGCCTTGTTTAACTCTTGTGGACCTGATGAGAAAGACACTGTTAATTTAGAAGAACTTCGGAAAGTCTGTAGTGGCTTCGGCTTGATTAAGAGAGAACTGATGGTTTTAGTAGATTTACTCGATGTTGATGGAAATGGAGTCATTAACCGACATGAGTTCATGACCAAGTTACGAGAAGAAGAGTCATTATTTAAAGTAGAAATCGAGAAAAGCACTTCAACAATGCCGAGAAATATTTCTTCAGTGATCAGCACAATAGAGTCATCTGGAATGACCTTGACAAAAGCCTTCGACTTGATTCACTTCCCCGAGTCAGGCCGGGTGAAGATCTCTTACATTTCCGGTTCATTTGCCAAGTTATTCCCAAATGTTGAAAAAAGCGACATCGACATGTTGCTGTCCTCAATCGACTCTTCAAAGACAGGGTTTATTCAATACAAAGACCTGATCGTCTTTCTTCATTCCTACTCAGGAACCAGTGAATTCACCGACAGTCAAGTAAAGCAACACATCATTTCAGTCCTTTCAAGACAAAACATCACAATCAACGACCTTCTTCAATCAAAAGGCTACGCTTCAATACTTGACATAAGTCATTTCATTCAATTTTCACATGAATCGTTTGATATCAGTGAAGAACAAAGTATTTCACTTTTCAATAATCTCAGCAACTTCACGGGAAGAGTCACTTTACAAGACTTGCAAAAATTCATATCTCATGAAAAAAGAGAAAATTTTGATGAACCTTTGTCGCCCAGGTCTCATTCGATGCAGGTCGCTGAGAAGATTACGAAAATGATTGCAAGTCATAATATTAAAGTTTTGAATATTTTTAAATTCGCTGACTGCAAAAATACCGGAAGATGCTCGGCTAAGGACTTTTGCTCCGCGATGAAGAAACTTATTCAAAGTGCTCGGGATGATGAGCTTTTTGAATTGGCGAAAATACTTCCTCCAAGTTTTAGTTTAAGTGACTTGCAGGTCTTGCTGCCTGAAGCGCGTGAAATGGATAAGGATCAGTTTGGAATGAATGAAGAGCAGGTCTTTTGGGTTGTCACGTTGAAACTTGCTATTGAAAAAATGGGAGTTAGTCCTTTGACTATCTTTACTGATGCTGATTGGAACAGAGATAAAAAAATCTCAATGGACGAGTTCAAAAGTGCTTTAAAAAGATGTGTTCCTGGTTCAATTCTAACCTACACAGACATCTGTTTAATTTTCCGAACCTTCGACAAAGACTCAAGTGGCGGTATCGACCAACGTGAATTTCTCTCAATTTTAGAAAACGTAGAAAAATCCTCATTTTTCCAAGACGCACAAGGAAAAATAAAAGAACATCAACGTCAAAACGATTTCCTAAAAGGTTCCTTAAGACCCAAGCAAAAAACCGACGAGTTTCCAATCCCCCCTCTGCCTTTGATGCACTTAAGCAAATACCAAGACTGTCACCGAATATTTGAAAATTTCTCTCAAAAGATAAGCTCTTCAACCCTAACAAGTGAATTTCTTCTGATATACAAACTTCGTCTATCATCTTTAATTACCTGGAAGCACTTGCAAAGAGTTTTCAACATTTCTGACCTGGAAGCTGAAAACTTATTCAGGTTTATCGACCTTCACAGTAAAGGAGTGACTTATTGTTTTATTCTATGCACAGTGATTGATTCTTATCGCATGTCTTTCAGTAACTTTCCTATTCCTCATAATCAGTCAGCTGACCCTGCAGTTCTGAAAATTTTGGAAAAAATGAGAATGAGTTTAAATGAAGAACCGGTTTTTACTAGTTTGATGCCTTTGGATAAAGTTTTAATATGGGAAAATTTTACAAGTCTTCCTCTTGAGCCTCATGAAGTTTATAGTGTTAAGTCGGCTTTTCCGAGAATTTGTTTTAATTATCACTTGGCTGCTGCTTTAGTCAATCTTAGTGTTGGGTTAAATATTTGTACTGAAGAGATCTTGCATAATTCTATTAGAAATTTTGAATTTGTTGCACAGGCTAGTGAGTTCTTTCAAAGGTTTAGCTTGTATTGTACGGATTCTATGGAAAGAGGGGAATTTGTGGATAAGATTTCGAGGATTTTAAATGTTTCTGTTGTTGAAGCGGATACTTTGTTTACCAAGTTTAATAGAAATACTGGAATGTGCAAAATGGTCACTTTTTTCACGTTTTTTGATATGGTTTTGTCGATGTATAGTCATGGGGAAATTTGTTATAAGTTACCTATCCTTCCATTCAGCACCACAAAAAATTTAAACCTAGGCAAGTCCAATTTCTTCTCAAAGCTATCAAAATACATCGACAAGCCCTTCATCCGCTACAATCTAAACCTAAGCGATAGTTATTCTCCAGGTGAGCTAGCATCAGCATTCGAAGGTTTCGATTCCAGTCAATCCGAACGTGAGACCTACTTTCAACTACTAATCCTAAACAACAACAAAAAAATAAAATGTTACCACCTAGCAGCCGTCTTAGAATCTTACGACTCATTCAACAAGACCTGGGTATCATCCTTCGACCTCTCACCTCTAAAGCAATACTTCTCCAGCGGAAGAATCACAGGTCTAGGTCTATTAAAAAGCCGAGGAATAAACCTGGATTCAACTTTAGCCTTTCAAGACCTAAAAACTCTTCTTCCCTTAACACCTTCTGAATACCTGAACATTTTATTTAACTTTCTCGATACCTTTGGACGAGGGTACATCTTCGGTCATCAGCTTGCAACAGTTCTAGACCTTTCATTGAAAATCCATACATTTAAAGACTTTCCCCTTTGTGGAAACACTGACATTCCTCGAGACGTAAGAAGTCTTTTTACTTCAAATTCAAGACATTTGGACATTTACAACAAGTCAGCCTTATCCTTTTATTTAAGCAACAAAATAAACCCAGAAGACGAGTTAGACATTCAAAGGTTTCAAGTTGTCTTCAGCTATGAACTGACTCAACCTGAAGCTGAAAAAATCTTCATTGCTGTAGATTTCCGGAATATTGGAAAAATCAGGACTTATCATTATATTGCTTGTGTTGAGTCTTTTTGTAGAAACTCTTCAGATCGAATTTCGATTATTTTAGACTCGCCTTTGAATGTGATGATTCAGATCGCTTTAGGAATTCCTTCTGGAGTTTCGACAACTGAGTACTTTAACGACTTGCAGTGGTTTCGACTGATGAGGACTGATGAACTTGAACATTACTTGGCGAATAGGTTTAGTTGTAGTATGCCGGTGATTAACTCGATTTTAAATGATTTGGTTCAAGAAAATCGCCGTGATTTGTTTACTTTTCAGTTTTTTGCTTTAGTTGATATCTACCGAAATTGTGTAGATCAGGGAAAAATTGCAAGACAACCTGTTTTTCTTCCTTTTAAACAGAAAGAAAAGGACTTACAGACTGAATTGATTTTACAGAACTTCGCGAATCGACTGGATTATGAAGAAAAAGGAAGTTGTGACTATTTCTGGGCGAAAGGACTTGACCCTACTGAAGATATTTCAGTTCAAGAGTTTTTTGTATCTTTTCCTGATTTGAACAGTCAACAATGTGCTCAGTTGTTTAAAGATTTGAACTTTCGAAAGACTGGAATAGTGAATTTGTATCATTTTCTAGCAGTTCTTGAAACGTACAGAGAAAAAGTTTGTGAAAATCGCTGTCGTCCTGTCTTTGCCAAGAAAAAAACAAAAGTTGAAAAAGTCTTACCTTTAGTTTCTAGTCCTTTACAAGACGCTTTGAATAAACTTGGAAGGTACTTCGCAGGAGACAACCCAAAACGAAGACCTTTGACTTCAAATGAAATTTTTGGAATCATGGACTATAACAATGACGGGAGTGTCTCTATGAATGAGTTTTTAGACTGTCTTAACATGTTGCCTCTTCAATTAACTCAGAACCAAATTTATCTTCTGCTTAAAGAAGCTGACTTGAACGGTGACGGGATTATTAATTATAAAGAATTCACCAATTTTATTCTTGACTTTGTGAAAAAACCGGAAATTAAAGAAATTCAAAGTGTCGTGATTCCCAAGCCAGAAATCAGAGAAGTGAAAGGACTTTCAAGTGGCAAGATATTTCCTCAAAATTCAATAGAAGAGGCTATTTTAAACCTGAAACTTTACCTGGAAAATAACAAAGGAAGTCACTTCGCATTAGAAATCGTCTTCGGAAAGATAGACTACATGTCTACCGGCTCAATGAAACCTGATGAGTTTTCATTAGCGCTTGACAGGTTAAAGCTTCCTCTCTCACCAAACCAAAAGAAAGAACTCATTCAACTCGCAGATAAAAACCGGAACGATTTAATCCCCTACAAAGATTTCATCGACTTTCTCTACAACTTCACATTTGAAGAACTTCCAGACAACCTTCCAAAAGGTCTCAGTATTTTTGACTATATTTTAAAACCCTCTGATTTTTTCGACAAGTACTTCAAAAACTCCACAATTCTCAATTCAGAAAAAGCTGCATTAAAAAGATGCTTTGAACTTTTATCAGGAAAATCAAGATTTATCGACCCAGATTTCGGCCCTGAACAAAAAAAGAACGGTTCAAGTTGTTTGTACTTTACAGGAAAACCTCCAACGTCTTCATACCCGAAACCTGCAAATCTTGAATGGCCTGACCTGCTTCAAGTGTTGCAAGGTGCAAGTTTTTTTAAAGACCATATAAGTTCTAATGACGTGATTCAAGGAAGCCTTGCAAATTGTTGGTTTATCGGCGCTTTAAGTGTTTTAGCCACTCGAGATGAACTTGTAAGAGGAAGTGTTCAGGACTTAAGCGAATCTCGTCAAATTGATGCATCGAGTGCTTTAGGACTGTTTAAAGGTGTTTATCCTCCGATGTTTCATTTTCTTAGCAGATTTGGACTTTTTGTTATTCGGTTTTTTAAAGAATTTTCTTGGAGATATGTTATTATTGACTCTAGGGTTCCTATGTGCAGGTCTGCTGGAGAACTTAAATTTGTTTTTGGACAGTGCAGTGATAGTAGTGAGTTGTGGGTACCACTCATTGAAAAGGCTTATGCGAAATTGCATGGATCTTATGAAAGTTTGAATAATGGACTTATTGATGATGCTTTAGTTGATTTAACTGGACTTGCTGCTGATCGAATCTTGGTTTTTGCACAAGAACCTGAAAACTTGTGGAAAAATTTGAAGATGTTGATGGAGAGTGGAAGTCTTTTAGGATGCTCTATTGAGTCGAAGGAAAGTCATACTGAAGTTGTGGTTGATGGAGAAGCTTCTGGACTTTTAAGTAGACATGCTTATGGAATTATTGATTTGTTTGAAATTAATAACCCAGCGGCTCCTAAGAAAAGACACAGGCTTTTAAGGATCAGAAATCCTTGGGGACAAAGAGAATGGAAGGGTAAATGGAGTTCTGATGATGATAAACTCAAGTCAAATATCTCTCTTCTAAAGAACTTCCTTAAAAGCAGATCACAAGACGAGGATTTCGACCCACTGAACGCGAATGACGGGACATTTTTAATGAGTTTCAAAGACTGGAGATCAATTTTCACAACTCTTTTTTCATGTGTCGACTTTCCAGATCACTGGTCAGGTCTTCGCATGTCAGGCAGTTGGACCGAATCAAGTTCAGGAGGAGTCCCATCTTCAAAATCCTCAAAAGAGCTGAAGTCCTGGTCAAAAAACCCTCAATTTATCCTAACCCTCGAAGAAAACAGTGAAGTTTTCATCAGTTTGAGTCAAAAAGATGCAAGATTCTCAAAAGAAGCCTTTCCATTTAAAAAATCTTTATTTTACATCTGCTTTTCAGTCATGAAACTTGAACCCAACGAGTCAAAACTTTCAGAATTTGATGAATTTCGAATAGTGAAACTTAGCAAATTGAGACTTCATCGAGAGGTTCATTTAAGAACAGTCCTTTCATCTGGAAGGTACTGCATCGTTCCAGCTACTAAGAAATTTGGACAATTTGGAGATTTCAGCCTTTCAGTGTACTTTTCATGCAACAAGTCAAAAGTCAGTCTTTCTTTAGGATCTGCCAATGCTCTTGTTATTCAAGAAGAAGAGGAATTTCCTGAAGCTGACTCGAAAACTATTAAAATACTTAGAAATACTTTAGAAGAGGTTAAAAAAATCAACCTTTTGAATAATAATTAACTACTTACGGAATTCTGACTCGAACTCTTTTGGCTCTTTCATTGTGATGAATTTTTTTAGTGTTGTGTTCCGTGGAGAACTCCAACTTTGGAATCGTTTATGAGATCTGTAAATTAATACCACGCAGATCAGTGAAAAGACGATGAAAGCTGATCCGACAATAACTCCAATCAAAAAAACGATGGTTCTAAGTTTTTGTATAAACTTCAAATTTCCAAAGAATTTTTCAACCTGATGCTTAGAAAGTTCAGCTTTTCTCTCAAAAAGATAAATCGGGAAGTAAATCCCTTTCCCTTTAACCGGTTCATAAAAGTTAGTAAAAAAGTAGTCATTGTAAACACCAACACGAAACTCAAGGTTGAGGTAAACATTTACTCCTGTACCTGTCAAAGGCTCGACTTCAACATAAGGAGTGTCGTCATCATCAGGAGTGATTTTTTTTCCAACTTTTCCGACCCCAGAGTACTCATATCGATCAAACATATTCTGAGCAGATGATTCACATTCAAGACATCTTTTGTAGCTAAAAAAAACTGGAACGCCGAATTGAGAGGAAAGGTTCATGAACCCGTTGAAACCATGAGCAAGTTGATAATATTTCGCGTTTTGAGGAGCCTTGGCTGTAGTTTTCATACCATCCGGTTCAGGCAAGAACCTAGAAAGGTCAAGTCCATGATGCGTTGTATCTTTCTCATAAGTCAAGTTAACATTTCTCATCACAGCCGAAATAAAAACCGTTAAAACCTCATCATCATCAATTTGAGTTCCATAAGTCCCACCATCACCTCCGGTAAGTTTAATCGGTTCAGCCCAAATATCCTTATAACTATAAGTAGCCATAACAGGGGAATACTCATCATAACTCTCTGAATATTTCCTCAAAGTCCTGCTTCCCACATACTCATAATAAAACTTAGTCTCTTTCGTATCTACCCTTCCCGAACGTACCATATTCCGAGGCTTAACTTTATCCTTTTCACTTGTATTCGTTGCAGTTGCTCCAACATACTGCGCTAAAGGATACCCACCTTGATATATATTCAAAGATTTCACATAAAGTCCAAAAGGATCCACAAATCCAAACATCCATTGTTTATAACTTCTTGTCTGGAAAAAATTAAGACCTGGTATCAGTTTAATTAAATAGTTGTAAAGTTCTTTTACATAATCCACATTTGGAAGCTGAAATTTCAATGCAGTCGCTGTAAGGTTACCTTGGAAATAAGAGTTTAAAAATAATCGAACTATTCCAGGATTTAAGAACATGTTGTAGTTTAATGCGACTAAAACTAACTTGTCTGTTGGAAGAGTCCCGTAGTTTAACCATTCGATTGGAATTTGGTATCTTTTCGGAAGCCAGGTCATCATTGTTGAAGAAACTTTCACGTAATTCGTTAATTTGAATGGAGGACTTAATGTGATCTTTGAGCTGCTCCATTGAAGGTAAAACAACTCGTCGTAATTACAAATTGATTTCTTGCATTTGTAAAGATCGGAAGTGCTTTCTAGTGCATCTAAAGTTAGTTGGTATATATTTGGAGTTGTTTTGTAAAGTAACTCGTTTAAATCGTCTGAAGAGATGTTTAGTAATAAAGTTTGATACTCTTCACTTGAGGCGTTTTTAAAAGCGGCTTTCATCCAAACCTGCAGGTTGTACCAAGAGTTAGTTGAAATATTCCAGCCTAGAGACTCAGAAAAGCAAAGCTTGGAATAAGAAGGGTTAACTTTTGAAAGCCATTCCTCACAATTAACACCCAAGTCTGCAAAGTTTGAGAATACGGTTAAGGTTGGGATTGACCAATATGCGTCGTTTCTTAGTAAGGTTGTCTGAGAGACTAGCATGTTTGTAGATAGTTTTGTGAGGAATAAAGTGTACCCGTCAACTGATACGTTGTAAGCTTTCACTGGGAAGTAAACTAGTGACCCTAGGTAATTTTGGGATATATTAATTTGCAGTTGATCGAATCCAAATAATTCTTTTGCTGCTTCGGTGTTGGTGAAAAGAACTCCCAAGTTGTTTAAGTTCAAAAAAGACTGATAGTTCTTCCTTGGGTAGTTGTAATCAACTTTTAATAGCTCAGAGGTATTCTGACTGAACAAAGGAACTGAGACATTTAATGTAAGTTGTAAGAAATACTCTTCTGGAAAAGTACCGAACGTTTGGTTCATCATCAGGAAAGAAGGCAGTGGCACTGTGGACCCAGCTATTGCCAGTCTTCCCAAGTCCAAAGGAAGGTTTAAAGTGACTATACCGGTTGACCATTGAAGTTGTCCTAGGGTGACAGGGTCGTTGGTTTCATATCTAATCAACATATCAGCTTGAACAGCTTGAACAAGTTCATAAAGAAGACTACCAGGGCTGATAAGGCTGATGAGTCCATCTAACTGAAACCTCATCTGAATCTTTTCAAAAGAGTTAATAAGTCCAGTTTTATTATAATCCAGAAGGCATTCAACCCAGATCTTCAAAGTTTTCCAACTGTTCCATCCATAGTCAAGATCAGACCAAAGCGTAGGATCAGTAAACCCTTGACTTGCGAAATAATTATTAGTAAACGTTGAGTCTCTGAAGTACTTTTGCCAAGGGACATAAGCTAAAATCATTACATAAAAGTCTTTTTCAAGAGCATTAACCACCTCGTACAATGTTGGAATCATGTAAAGAGGTGCTGGTGAATGAGTCAATGGATAGAAATTGAAATAGGTCAAGTAGTTAAATGATGTCACTGGTGCATCTTCAGGAACTGTTGTTTTGTTTGATGGGATTTTGACTAAATCAGTTTTGTAATTGAAGATAATAAAATCTTTCGCATCTTTTTGACTGAAGTCGGTCTTTTCTTTGTTCGTGTAGTTCCAGTTGAACATTTTTGAGTACTCTTGGAATGTCGTACCTGGTAGTTCTGTCATTTTTGCCTTTGAACCGTTTAAGACATCAGGAACGTTTGTGATGTTGAATAAACTGAACTGTCGAACTATTTTTATCTCATTATCGCCTGGAGTCTCTCCCCATTTGTCGTAGTCGTCTGGTTTAAGCCATAAGTCACGAAGACCATCGTCCACTAGTCCTCCGAAGAACAAGGGAACTACTACTCCTAAAAAGATGGAAACCACTCCAAGACTTAGAAAGACCCAAAACAGAATTCTTAGGATTTTCACTTTCATTTTATTAGTGAATGTTTGTTGTGGAAAAAATTGCAAGGCAATTCCAAGTTCAATTAAAAATATGAAACAACAGCAAATTAAAACATTCCCCAGTTCCCAACCCATAATTAATTGAATTATCACCAAAACCGATATCCCTTAACCAAAACATGAAATTTCCTAATTTCTCAACAACTTATACTATGTCAGTCTACTCCGGCTTTTCCACAAGATCACTCGAATCCCTTTACAACCACAGCCTCTGCGAAATGATATCAACCATGCAAAAGTTCATCATAGAACTTTTAAAAATGCATCCAGGTCTATCCCCAGAGTCCTTCAGCCAAGACTTCTACAGAAACTTCTCAAAAATAAAGAAACTCGAAAAACAAAAGCATCTTCAGCCAAATTTTTCGCATTATCTGGAAGATCTGGACAACTGTCTAAGAAAAAAAGGTTTAAAGCCAGAAAAACAAGAAGACCGAGACACTCCGATAGAGCCAAGTCGAACTTTAAACACTTCAGTCGGTTATTTTGACCATAGATCAGATTTCATCAAGAAAACTTATAAGAAGGTTGCAAGTCCTGTTAGTCCTAAAACGAGACAAAGGGATGAAACAGGTTCTAGAAGAGAAAGTCCGAGATTTTTTAGCCGTGATCGTCATATTAAGGTGTATCAGGACAGGATACTTAAAAGTATTATTAAGGAACTGAGTAATGATATTTAATGTTAGTTTGTATCAGGGATTTTAGGAATCGGTTTATTTAAATGGGTTTCTATGTGGATTTAAAAAAGATTGAAAAATGGTGTGGGGTGAAGAAGGATCTTTATTATAATAAATGGATACTTCAGGTCATTATATTGATACAGTTTCAAAAGTTCGGTTAAATTTCATTTATTCCTCAATTCTGCAAGAGATTCTAAGCTGCTCTTCAGAGCAGCTTGACGAGAATTTCCTTAAAACTTGCAGTGACCCAATGTTAATAAAAAACATCAAAAAAATCACAGAATCTCCCAGGCGGGAAAGTTTTTCCTTGAAACTCGTCGAAAACATCGAAGGCTGTCGTCCAATTCTAAGACAGATCTGGAAAGTTTCCCTTCACCCGATGCCTAAAACAAGCAACTCCATCATCACTGCTAAAGAAGTGCTTAAAAAGATTTTAAATTTCACTTCTTCTTTACCTTCACAGTTTTTTATTTATTCAGGATCTGTCAGTATTGACTTGATAAGAGAATCAAACGTTTTGAATCACTGGGAAGCTGATCAGAGACCTCAAGTAAAGCTTTTCCCTGATTCTGCTTTTAAAATTGAATCTTTTCGTTATTTTGTACTTTTTCAAGTTGAATTCTGCGATTTGGACTTCAAACCGAAAATTAAAGAAGAGAATTTGGGAATTAGACCTCGACTTTTTAGTTTGGAAATCGAGGACTTCAAAGAATTTAAAGATTTTCTTGGGTTTTCTAATGAAAGTGCCTCGCCTGATAAGAAAATTAAGCAAAAACAACTTTCTTTGATTACTTCGGAAAGTTTTTATCAGGAATATGAAATTGGGTTTAACTTGATTAGTAGTACTCTTCCGGATAATTTGGATAGTGAAGATGAAGATTTTAGTCAAAATTCTTTTGATTTGGATTTGGAGGTTAGTCAAAATGATGAAGACAGTCAAGTTTCTCTCTACATAAAAAAATGCATAAAAACCTCTCAACTAAATCTATTCAAAGACTCAACCAGTCCATCGACTCTAATCCATGAATGGCTGGAGACAAAATAGTTAATTAAATGTAATATAATGAAAATCGGTATTCCCATCTACCTTCTCGGTGTATCCTTAACAATGATAAAAGTTTACTACGACTCCCAAACAGTATCAGGATACGAGAACAAGCTGATAATATCTCTAATGGCCGACCTTCTTCTAATTCTTTCAGTCATTTTTTCCTTCTTCCCAAAAACCCGAATAGCAAGCGTGACCTGTGGCGCCCTGGCACTTCCCTACTTTTACGTTGTTTTAGGCTTCGGAGGTCGTGGAAGTGCCGAGTTATCCTGCAACGCCGCTGGAATCTGCACAAATACAGTCGACTATACCTGTGAAAATATCAACGACAAGCCTATCAGTGGAGCTTTGTTCCTCATGGGCAGTGGTCTTAAGATTGTTGCAGCAACTTTAATATTAAGATCTGTTTGGGGCAAGTACCGAAGAGGCACTCTTGATAAAATCATTGAAATGAGAAATGTTTCAAATAAGTAAGATTATAATTATGAGTGAAAATCTTTTTGTTGTTATGAGAATCAATGCTACTGCACTTTGGAATGTTTTTGTCATGCCGGAAATACTTTTTGGAATTTTTAGATATCGGGGGAGGTTTGGACCTGTGAATTATTTGGTTTTGAATATGATGATTGCAAAAATTGCTGCGGATTTTGCTTTGATTGCTGCGTATTTTGGTAGAAGTTTTGATTATGTGGCTTTGACATGCTCGTTTTATGCAGTTTTTTTTAGCTTGAAGATGACGATGGACTTGGTTTTTACTATGAACTGTGCATTTTACCAAGAATTCAGTGTGAAAGAAGCGGTTGGAGTAGTTTTAGTGATGGTTTTGGCATATTTGATCATTACTTTTTACATTATTTTTCCTTCTTTGATGACTTTTGTTTTCCCGTTCTTGGTGATTTTTTATTATTTGGTGGTTAAATTGAAGAGAAAACAACTAAAAAATGAATTAACTACTCTTGCAAACCTGCTTTTTACTAATGGTTGGATAGATCAGTCAAATTACGCATCATCTTATTTAAAAGCAGTGCCTTCATCAAGTCTTTTTTACCTTTTCCACGTTTTCGAGACCTTATTTTTCCGATTTGAGCCTTCAGAGAACTACGCATTTCTTATCTTTCTCTATGAGTTTTTATTTTTTATCGAAAACTCTTCACTGGCTTCGAAGTTTTTAGCTTCAGATGACTTTTTGAATAACCCGATCACATCTCAGTCGTTATTAGAAAGTAGAAGACCACAAATTTACGAGATTTCTTTGGAAGAAAGTTTGATTATTAATGTCGGTCGAGGTATTGTCATAGTCACTCAAAATAATCATGATGTTCTCATCGGTGAGCCTATTGATGAGTACTTCATTTATATTTAGTAATAATGCAGTCTAGAAGTCTTAACGGACAAAGTGTCAAACATGTCTCTATTTCTTTTAAAGACCTTCTACCTTTTGGAGTCAATATTCAAAGACTTTATGAATCTCAGTCGGAATCACCTGAAAAATTGAAAATGTTGTCTAACCGACAGTCACGACCGAAAATTGTGCATCTTTCAATCAATTCTTTAATGAAAGAAAATAAATTTGGATTTTCAGAAAGAGCTGATTTGTGTTTTAGGAGGAATAAATTAAAAGAACTGTCTCAAGGCTTTAAACTAAAAAAGGAAGCTTTTTCATAAATTCATAAATAATTAAGTTTTTTTACTTTAAAGGAAAGTTTTATTGTTGAATGAGGGTCGAAGGGTTTTTGTGTGCTTGTGAAGTAAAAAATTTTAAAATATTTTATCTAAGTAATGTTTGAAATACTTTATTATTATAAAAAATTGAGCTAAAACGTAAAATTTCCTCAATTCAAAAAATATCTTCATCCACCAATTCCTTAAAAGCCAAACAAAACATTCAGAACATTAAAACATTAGTAAAGTAAAAAAAATCCTAAATTCTAATCATTCCATCCAAACTTCGAAAATTTCATCAATTCAGTTCCCATCCATATAAATGTTCATCTTACTTTTTACCACAACTCTCTTTCAAAGTTTGATCAAAGTCTCATCAATTTGTTGCCGTGATTGTTTATCAATATCCACAACTTGTCTTTCCTGCTCACCATCTTATTATCTCTACAACTCAATGATCTGTTTACCAGTGTGTCCAGAGAGGTACTCTTCAAGTGTTTCCTGTCTTTTATCATCATCTCCAGTGTTCATCAATGAAGACTTCTCCAACTACGACTCTTGGACAGTGTCTTCAATTGGCGACTTCAAGTCAAGTTCAGGTCAATCTTTATCAAGTCTCGACAAATTAACTTTAATAACAACAAAGTACCAAGGCCTATACTCAACATCTTCATCTTATCTGAAAACAACGGCGACTTGGGTGCCAGGCCCTGACCTGACCTTGATAATCTGGGTGTTAGTTAAAAGTGAAGGTCACATCTTCGAGACCAGGGTGTTAACTTCTTCAAAGTTCAGACTAATGATCACATCTTCAGTTTACAACTTTTTATTCTGTCCTTTAGACCAAACAACAGGATCCTTCGTGTTTAAAAATCAAGACATTTTTTCAAGTACTTCCGAATGGGAACAGGTGAAAGTCCAGTTAAGTCAAAGTTCAAGTAATTTAATGACTCTCACTCCTTATTTAAATACAGTCCAAGGAACTATCACGACTTTCCCTGACTTGGAAGGAAGATATGAAAGTCCAATGCTCTGGGCTTTAGGATGTCCGAGTGGCTTTACTTTTTCAGGTTTTCTTTATAAAATACTTGTTTCTAACTCGATTTACTCAGATGACCTCGCCGCCCCTGGTCAACTTGTTAATTGTGATGCGAACGAGTTCTGGAATGGCAACAGTTGCACCCCTTGTAACTCTGGATGTGCCGCTTGGCCTTGGTGCACTTCTGGAAGTTCTTGTTCAGCTTGTTATTATTCAGCTTGTAGCTCTTGCACAGGGTATAAATCAGATGTTTGCTTTTGTAGTAATTCGGAAGTTTATCCTAAGTGCTGTGCTTTAGGGTGCTTAAGTTGCAGTGATTTTTGGAATTGCTTGACTTGTGATGCAGGATTTTTTATTATTGAAACACTTTGTTTGGATTATTGTCCGAGTGGCTCTTGTTTGATGTTGAGTTCTGGGAATATTGTTGATGTCAGGTTTGATCAGTTTTTAATTGAGTTTGAAGGGTTTTTTACTGGAAGTGATGAGAGTAGTGCTTGGTTTTTTAATGGTGGAGAAAATGATGATCCTATACCGGCTGCTGGGAGAGGATTTTACTTTGAAAGTGGAAGATTTTTAAGTCATTCTAGTTTACTTCTTGCTCATACTTTTACGGTGGCTTTGTGGGTCAGGCCGATATCTGGAATGATTTATAAGAAAGGTGATGAGTTATCTTTGAATAGCGATGGACAAGCGAGGGTTCAACTTTTAGATAAAACTGATTCTTTATATATTTGTCAGTCATCATCAGGATCGATCACTGGTTGGAACTTGCTCACAGTTTCAGTTTCTTTAAATGTTGGAACTTCAACAATAAGAAC
>RSEH01000254.1:0-67309 GCA_006503475.1 Stentor roeselii
TTGCCACTGTTTTGAATGTAATAATTATTCTTAATCTTCTCATCTCAATTCTAGGAGACTCTTTTGATAAGTTTCAACTCTCTTGTCAAGAAATCGACTGTATGGAAATGACTTCTGTGATACTTGAAACTGAATTGATGTTGTTTTTTAGAAGGGATACTCAGGATAATGGACTGTTTTTGACTTTTTGTGAAGGAGATTCAAATGAACGGCAAGAATGGGAAGGAAAAATTTTAATTTTTAGAAAGCAGTTGGATGAAATAAATAATAAGATAAGTGCTAATGATGAAAAGATGAATAAACTTATTGTTGATAATAATGAAAAGATCAATCAAAGAATTAATGAGAATTGTGAAAAAATGCAGGAGAATTTTGGAACTATGAATGAAAAAATTAGTGAAAGCAGTGAGGCTATTAAAAGGATAGAGAATTTTATAGAATCTAAATTTAGTTAGAAATAATATTGTTAGATGTTATTCGATATTTGGCTGATAAATTTTGAGTAAGTTGATTTACACTTTACCTCAAATTATAAACATTTATGAAGGGAAGTTTTAACCTCACATTACTTTAAGAGGGCTTCATCAATTTTCGTACATAAAGTTTTAATTTATTTCAACCATGCTAAATAAATAATGATACATGCCAACAAATATACGTCAAACGAAAAGATAAGCAAAGAAAATAAAGTCTAATTAATCGAAAGAGTAATTTACCAGTAACTCAATGATACCTCAAACAATCTCTAAAGCAAATCAAAGCCGTCCAATCATGGAACTTGAATATTCACAAGGTTCCAGTCACTAATTGACTCTCAATTCATTTTTTCCATCATTTGAAGAATCCTTCAACAGTTGTAAATTTTATCAGAATCCTTGTTGATTAATCATAAGCAAGGACATCTTATGAATAAAAATAATTATGATTGGATTTCAAGGGTAAGTAATGGTTGGGATTCTATTGGGTAATGGTTTATCTGTTCGAAGTATGGTTATGGAATTTAAATTTGAAAATTTAATGAATAGATTTAAGTTTGCATAAAGGGAATTTTAATTTAGAGTTGATTCATGAGAACTGAGAATATTATTAGTTTGATTAATTCAGATATTTATGGGATAAACGAAAAGTATGGGAATGGCACCATTGATTTTAATGATATATATGATATTCTGGTATTTTCAATTTTAAAATCATGGTACTACATGAAAGTTATTACAATAGGTAAATTATGAAGACTCTTTAAAATTAAATATTAAATAAAGTGAAAACATTGCAAATTCAAAATTGATTTATGTACCTCAACGGATAAAACATCATTGAGATTGAAATTAACGATAATACTTGATCATTTATTTAGTCAATATAAAAATCATTTAATTCTACATTTCATATTGTAATTCATGTTAAAAGCCACTTTACCCTTCTTGATAATTATTAAAGCTGAGTTCTTCAAACATACTTCATCAAGTAATCCAAACAATTCTTCTCAATACTAAAATCCATTAAAATCAATAAATAATAAACCTCAAGCTCTACTTATTACCCTTCATCAGTTTAATCATCTCATCAATCTCCTTTTCAATCAAATCCAGTCTAATATTCACATTTTCAAGTGACTCTTCAAAATTTTTCTCCCTATCGCCAGATTTTTTCATATACTCCTTATACTCAACTCTTCCAATCAAAAAAAAAAATCCAGCTAAAACAATTTCTGAAAGTTGAATCAACCCACGTTCAAAGTACCATTCTTGATTCATAGCAGGGTGTTCTTCTCTTTGATTTTTAACTTTTAACCAAGACTTCTTGATTTTATATTCCAATGAATGTGACGATTTTCCAATTTTTATAAGAAACTTAGAAAGTTTCGAAGTTTTAACTTTAGGGTTGTAAGCCGATCTCATCACTAAAAAAACAGGCCTTGTGAAAAGTTTGAAGAAAAAAGAAAGCAAAACAGTTGGAGGTATCATTTTGATAATATTAATAAACTAATAACCTAAATAAGTCCTAAGACCTGATCGATAATCACTTTGAAATCCACTCCTTTCGTCTTCAGCCATCTGCTGGCTTTTCTCTCGATTAACACCCACTCATCGAATTTATCTTGAAACTCTTTCTGTAGAGTTGCAAGGACTGTTAAAGTGCAAAGAACATCAAGATCTTGACTTATTCCTGAAAGGTTCGCGATTACCAGGTCGACTTTCGGGATAATTGACTTGAAATCCAGGTATTTCCAACACCCTTCACTTTCAACTCCAGAAATAATTTTAAAGTAAGAATTTTGTTGATCTTTTAATTCTGTATCAGAAGAATTGTCGACTTCTTGAATACATCGATTTCTGCTTCTTTCTTTTGATTTCTTTTTTTTTGAGGAAGATTCAGGCATGCTCAAGTTTAGGCAATTGGAATTTATAATGCCAGGAGAAGCCATTTTAAAACATCTAAGCATTCCTCCCCTTCCACCCCTTCCTCCCCTTCCCCCCCTTCCACCTCTTCCAAAGTTATAAACAGGTCTAAAAATCTGAATATTTCCAGATCCCTTCACCTGAATCATCTCACCATCAACAATCTCCTGATTTTCCACAACACAAACAAAAGCCGTAATTTTTGTAGGAATTTCACTTTCCAGACTAATCTGTTTAATCAAATCTTCATTTCCATCCTGACATAACATCAAACTATCAAGTTTCGCTTTAGTCCAAAGTTTAAACAACAAATCTCCTGAAATTTCCTCAAAAGCTGAAACAATAAATTCTTTTTCTTCCTTCTGAAAACTATCAAAGTACCTGACAGTCACAGGTCTCGAGGGTCTTTCATTTAACAAAACAAGCTGAACAACACTTTCTCCATAATAAACACTTCCAATTTTCTCAGTTGAAGGATACGCTTCGCCCTGCCAATCAATATTCCAAGAGTTAACACAAGGAAAGATACATTTTTTTAAAGCTGCGATAACTTTTTTCCCTATTTCCTTATTTTCAGTGATAAAACTTGCACAACCTTTTCCAGCTTTTGCTGATTTTTTAATTAAATTCGTGTCAACTTCTTCACTGATACCAAAACCATGAACTCGGGCTTTGCCCGAGTTGTTTTCAATCAAGGAAATTACAGATTCAGGACTTGAAACTTGACCGTCTGTTAGTAAAAAGATTGTTCGAGGGTAGTTTTGATGAACTGGCTGAGAAAATATGTGATTTAATGGGTCGTATATGTTTGTTCCTCCCATGTCACTTGAAAATGAAGAAATTTGAGTTACGGCATTTCGGATGTTTTCAGATGTGTTTGGTTTTGATGAAGGGAATAAAAGGCTGAAGCTGGAACCGAAACTTATTATGTTGAAAAATGAGTTTGTTGGAAGACTGTTTAAAAATAATACTGCTGATTGCTTTGCCATTGATATTCGGTCACCGTGCATTGAACCGCTACGGTCTAATACGAAGAGAAACTCACCTTCACCTTCGAGGTCGGAAAGAGTTGAGATCTCGTTGGAGAATGGGATGAAAGATAATAGGGCTATCACTTTTGAATTGATTTCTTGTAGTAAGCATGTAGGCTGATAAGTATCCCTATCCCTAAACCTCATCCAAAACTCTTTAAGTTTTCCCAAGCTCCCTCCCAATCCTTGACATTTCCCCTTTAACACTCTAAAATCCTCAGAAAGATCCCAAGTAATATCACAATTACTAGAAAAATCCAAAATCTGACAATAAGAAACAACTTTCAACTCAACATCAATAAAAACAGTCTCATCAACACCCTTACAAAAGTCATTCGGTACAACAAACTTCCAAAATCCTTCTTCAGTGGCCAACAAAAAAACGATTTCAAAGACGACTTTTACTGTCTCTTGACTTGCCAAGTTTCCAATGATCAAGTTCATTCTTTCATCATCTTCTATCTTTCCCAAGGTTACTGTATTGCCTTGAGCGATGGAGTCTTGATAAGTTTCAAGTGCTTCGTCTAAAGGCTGCACCTTTGCCTTTAAGACTCTTCCATCGGCGAACTCGAGTTTCAAGCAAGTCACGACTGAACTTTCAGGAAGGCTGAAGGAATATTCACATTCCAATGGTCTTGACTCGTGGTTTTGGAAGGTTTGAGATATTGAAAGGGAAACTAAGGAGTTTTGGATTGTTGATGAAAAAGATACACTTGTTAAAGGAAGTTTACACGGGTAGTCATTGATAGGCTTGATTTTGCAACACCGGCAGGAAAACATTATTGGGGTAAATAATGGTGGATTTTGGAGAGATTATGGAAATTTTATTTGGTGGGGATTTTTAAGGATTTTTTTATTGTAGGTATTTTAAGGGTTTTTTTATAGAGGCAGCTTATCTTCGAATTGGTTGTGAAGGGTTGGCATTTACTTGAATGAAACATTCTTGAGACTTGAACTTGATCAAGATGTGATTTTCTGAAAAATATAAATCCACTACAGATCAAATTTTTCCTTCAAGTCGCAAACGGTTTTTTAGAAATAGCCAGTCCAATAGGCAGATTCTTGAATACTGATGAAAGAATTCGCAGTGAAGATGAAAATGCATACTTGAAGAAAAACAAATGAAAAAACTGCGGGGATCAAAATTCGCAGAAAGACTAACTCAAATTCAAGTAAAATCAGAGAAAATTCAAATACAGAGAAGCCCTTGGGGAGATATTGCCAAATTCAGGCTTATTTTATTATAGGCTGAATTTTTCGCAAGGGTATTTTTTTTTCCTTTGCATATTGTGTCTATAGGTCTATAAAACTTCTCTCTTATTTTGATATTGCTTGAAAGTGTCTTGCCTGTTGGAAGATGGATCTTTAGTGACTGGATTACGAAGTCTTTTAAAGATTTTTTCGCATTTGATAGGTTTGAGTCTTGATTCTTGAAGGTCTGCAAGAGGTCAGGAATCCTGATGAGTTTTCGATTTTGGTGATGAATGATGCTCAGGTTGTTGGACAAGGATCTTTGCATACTTGAATGAAAAAATTAACAGAAAAATATTTAAAAAAGTTTAACTATATAAATATTCAGTCTAAATCAATTTAATAAACCTGAAAAATTATCTTCAATGAAAAATTCAAAAGATAATTTAATTATTCAAGATCCAACACTTATAGCAGATAAAATCTAAAATAATGACTAGAATATACATGTTTAACGGAATTTGAATATAATAAAAATTAAGAATCTCCATGTCCGTTTAGAATCAGGCAAATTCAAGAAGTTTTCGAGATAATCTTCGAAACCAAAACATTACCGATAATTTGGAACCTTAAAAATACAGTTAATAAATTTTCAAAATTAAGATATTTGAATAAAACTTTGATTAATTGGAGCAAGATTTTTATATAAACTCAATTATATTATTTATTTCAAATGAATCGAAGGCTTTTGTGAATTTTATGCACTCTGATATCAGTCGACCAATATTTAAACCTTAACATTCCTTGAGTTTACCATTTAAAGAATACTATTACTAACTTAAATGAATGAATGAAAGTTAAATAGTATAAGATCTGAGGATTATGAGCTGATTCAAATCTCTGAAATCATTTCCATTCAAAATACTATATTAAAATCCAAGAATTTAGTGAAATAAAAAAAAAATCTATAAAATGACAGAAATCGATTTTCTTTTTCATGTAATTTTCAGGAATATTACGATGAAAATTTGAATTTTAGTTATTTGAGAAATCCAAGTAAAATGTTGAAAATAAATTCATAAGGAAAAGATCAAGAATGTTCTATTAACTTGAGGAAATTCAAAAAAATACAATAAATAATTATCTGGTCTTTTGGATTATAAATTTTTCAAATTAAATTAACAGTTAATAATAAGTTAGCATTGTTTAATCTTTTATCCTACTCTTTTTTTAATATTAGACATATAATTAGTGAAAATTATTAATCATAGTCATCAAAGTTAATTTAGAGAATGAAAAGTATATTAACCAAATATCTTAACAAGTTCATATTATAAGATATCTTAAATCATAATAAAGAGCCCACACAATATCATAAAATTTCATATTTTCTCCTTTACAAACTATTATGTCATCTTAATTCTAGGAAAATCGACACTTCCCTTCTGATCGCAGTTCATCGAGTTCCTTCTCTGAAAAGACCTCGAAAGTGACCTCCTTCCTTCAAAAACACTTTCCTCCTTCTTGGCCCCAAGTAAAATCTTCTGATTTTGCTGTTCCCCAGCGATCCAATTGACTAAAGTATTAAGACTTCCAAGTAATTCCTCCCTAGTTTTCTGTACAACAAGAGGATTTTCCCCATTCTTAACAAGAGTTCTACAAAGTGACAAAAGTAAAACCGCACAAAGTTCAAGTTGTTTTTTTGCGAGATTACTAGCTTCAACCAAATGTCCAACTTCAATTTTCCTTGCCATGATATCATAAATCTCATAAATATCTTCTCTATTAGACTTATGATCAACAACACTTCTCAAATCATTTAAATTCTTAGCAACAAGTGAGACATCAATATTATCTTTCAACAAATTATTGCATTTTACACTAACAGACTCGATATGTTTATCCATAATATCTGAACTTTTTATTAATTTCTTTATCGCGTCTTGGATTTTTTCAATTGAACTGGATAAAGGTTCAGTTGTAAGTCGAAATTCATTTTTATCAACAACCATTGATAACTTCTGATCAATTCTATAAATATCATCTTTTTCTGCCTTGATCAGTAAAATTTCATCGAATCTTGCAATGACTTCTTCGAAACTTGATATTGACTTCTGAAAATTGTTGATCAGGTCAGTTGAGATTTTCTGTTGTTTGCTGATTTCAAGACGGAAACTTTTCAAGTCTTCATAAGTCGCTTTTTCAAAGAGTTCTCCTTCGATTTGCTTGATATTTGTCATCCACGGTGCAGATTCCAACTGTTTTTTCATCACTGCGAATTTTTTCACAAAGACCGAATCAGACCTTTCAACTCTATTATTAACTTCATTGATCAAATTTTCATTATTACAGATCCTTGCAATGATCCCTTCCCTTTCTTTATAAAACCCGTCATTACTAACGAATTCTTTTTCAGTTGTCATGACAAGTTCATCTTTAAGAGCTTCAATCATTTTTTTCACAGTTTTCGACTTAGACAGTTTTTTAATCTGACTTTCAATGAATATCAAGTTTTTTTGAAGTTCTTCTAATTGATATTTCCCGGCACAGTCCCCGACACGGTTTCGAATGATTTCCATTTGTGGAATCGTTGCACAGTTTTTAATGAGTTGTCGAAGTTCTTGCATGTTGGACAAAGTTGCTTTGCCGTCAAGTTGAAAGCGAACGTCTTCGATTCGGTCTTTATTGTCACGTGACTCGTGCTCAAGTCTTCCAATTGTTGAATGTGCTGACTTCAGAGCATCATCGAATCTTAAGACCATTTCTTTCACTGTTGTTGAGTCTTGTTTTGATTCTTCTAATTTGTCTTGAATGATTTCTACTTGATTCACTGTCGCGTATGTTGGTCGGACTTCTTTCATTATGTCTGCTTTTATGTCTAGGGCTAATAAGGACAACAACGTGTGGGATGTTGAGTCTGGAATGTTGCGTTTTTTACGGATTTCTAAGATTTCGTTTAAAAATACAATGCAGGGGGTTAAAGTTGACTTTAGTTGTTGGAGTTCTCCGTGAGCCACTAGGATCTGTGACTCAAGTACTTTTGTGTCCATTGTTTAAAATACTTGAAAATTAAGTGTTTAATAAAGATCAAGGAATTATTCAAGGACAGAACCTTTTAGGTCTTCTTGGTAAAAATGTTATTGTTGGGGTTTGGTCTGATGACCCTTCAGTAGAAATAACAACTTTTTCCTTCGCCATCTCCCGGGTCACATCAACATTTATCCTCTCCTCACAACACATCACATCATAACAATCATGAAACATTTTCCTTACCTTTTTCACCGGTGAGGGTGTAGGCGAGTTATTCGGATTGAAAAGATTCACTTTTTTCTTCACAATTTTTTTCATCCCAATCTTCCAATCCTGAATCATTATTAATTAAACATTAAACCTCCCACTTCACATCCTTGAAGAACTTATGACTTTTAATATCTCCAAACCTTCCCTCTTCACACCCTAATCGAAAGCTAGGTTCAGGGTGTAACAATTTTCTAATCAAATCTCTAGAAACCGAGTCAACACTTCTACTAAACTCGAAACTTCCACAAAGAATGGCTTTACAAATATCAGGATAACTTTCTCCCTGAAAAGGAGGATGTCTATTTAACTCTTACCCACAAAACATTTCAAATAACAAGACTCCAAAAGCCCAGATATCAACAGAAAAGCTATAAGGCATTTTCCTTAAAATTTCAGGAGCCATGTATTCCGGAGATCCACAAATTGTAGAGGTTCTGTCCTTTACCATTACTTTTGAAAGTCCAAAATCAATGAATTTCACATGAAGCTGGTCATCGACCATTAGATTTTCTGGTTTCAAGTCACGATAAACGATTCCTGAAGAGTGAAGAAGAGAAAGTCCTTCTAAGACTTGAACAGCGAGATTTGTGATAGTCGGTTGTCGTAGTCGTTGTCGTCGCATCATATGGAACAAGTCACTTCCGGTGATATACTCGAGGACTATGTAAAAATTTGACTCGTCTTCTAAACGGCCGAAGTACTTTACGATTAAATGACTGTCGAGTCTTTCAAGGATCTCAGTTTCAATGTTGGCGTATTTTAGAAGGTCTTTTGAAATAACTTTTATTGCATATTCTCGACTTGCAAAGGAACCGATTAACACCCTGCCTCCTTTTCCTCGACCGATGCACTTTCCTAGCTCAAGGTCGGGTAAGGTGAAGGGAAGATCGAATCTTGACTTTGTTGCTATCAGACGCTTTCTTGATGGAGTTTTTTTCACTGGAACTGATCTTGCTGAACGACTGTCAAATGCTGAACCTCTTGAGCTGCTGTAGTAGGTTCGAGCTGATTTTCTTATTGAGTAGGTCTTTGGATGGGAGGATATCGGAGGAAGTTGTCCTCGGGGTCTGGAGTAAAAGTCGCAGAGACTCATTTTTGAATATTATTTTTAGAGAATGATTTTTGGTTTATTAGATGGGAGATTGGATTAAGGTTTAAAGGGTTTAAAGGGTTTAAAGGGTTTTTTTTTAGGATTTTTGGGGTTTTTAAAGTTTTTAGGTGATAGGATTATAGAGTATCTCGCTCTGTTTATTGAAAACGCTGGAATTTTCAAGTTTCTGGTAATTTCTATCAGATTTGCATTATTTACTTTCAACAAATGTATGAATTTTAAGGATCCTATAAACAACCATGAAAATATTCCTGATTTTTCAAGATTTCTGAAATGATTTAAAAAATTTCCAATAATTAGAAATAAAATTAGCAAAAAAGTTTTGTAAAATTTAGACAGGTTAGGAAAAGAGTCTCTAAAATACATGCTGTTAGCTTCAGGACTCTACTGTTTCACCAAGCTCGAACAAAGCAAGTTCACCGGGCGATATCAACTATTCCTAAGCCCCAATTCCTACAAATCATCAAACCTACAACACTACAAAAAATCTCTTCTTCTCTACCCAAAGAAAAGCGAATTATCTCCTTTATTCAAATCAACAAATCAAATCTGTTCTCTTCTAATCAACAGTTTCGGTTTAAACTACAACAACTTCACTCTAACCATTCTCGAATCAAACAAAACATCTGCAACGGTTCTTCCAGATGGTTCAATAGTGATCCATTCAGGTCTTTTCAATAAAATTTCAAATATCGACGAACTTGCTTTCATCATCGCTCATGAATTAAGCCATTACATTTTGAGACATTCAGAAGAAAAGTTAGGATTTCGAATTGTTTTCGATATTTTTTATTTTTTTCTGAAAGTTTTTTTAGAAGTCAGTCATGATCAGCAAGAAAATGAGGAAGAAAGGAAGAAAAGAATAGAAAATGAGGAAAAACCTTATTTTTTTGAAGGGTTTCTTGGAGCTATGCTTGAATTTGAAGCTGATCGTTATTCTTTGATTGTGCTGGAAAATTCTATATTTGATCCTTCTGTGGGAATCATGGTTTTGATGAAGTTTAAAACTTATCATTGGATTTATAATTTTTTATTTAGACAAAAGGCGAACCCTTTGAAAAGATTTAAAAGATTACAGAAATTAATTAGAATGGAAAGGGTTTATAGTGAAAGCTTTCAAGGGGATTTAGAAACTATTGATGAATTGAAGAATCGAGAGGTTTTTGATGGGATTGGAGATGGAGTTACGAAGGAAGAACTGCAGAATGAGTTTTTGATGGCTTTGAAATCGAATTAGTTTAATAGATTTATGATAAAATGATTCCCACCGAATTCTTATCTTAATTCCAATAATCTATACACATTCAAATCCTTCAACACAACCAAATATCTCTATTCAAACTAAACCTTCAATAAAATGTTGATTTTATTCTTGCTGCCCTTCTCACTCCTTGCTTCCTCAAGTTCAAGTTCCCTTTCCTTTTCCCTTCCAGATTTCCTAATAGGTTTCCAAGAAGGTATCCAAAACGACCCAAGCAATCCTTCAAACTGTGTAAAATCTTACAGTTCAGTATCATCAACAATTCTTCAAGTACTTGAAACATTCGAAACTCTCAACATTCACACTTTATTTAACCTAATAAAAAACCTGAACGTTTTTTTCAATACCTTTGTGTCCTCTTACGACATATGCAACTATTCAACAATTGCAAGTCGTTACCTAGTAGACAGAGAAACATCTATTCTCAACCTTTTGATAAACATTTCAAACAACATCGGAAATTTCCTGGAATCCCTGAACTACTTAATAATGGCCTTGCGATATAACGACGTTTACGGTACCGGCTTCTACCTGGCATCTTTAATTCGCTATGGTTTAGGAATATCTTTATAACTAGTTATTATTCCCTTCTTTCGATAAAACCTTCGCTATGTCCTTCGCGAAGACACTTTTTTGAACTACTTGTGGAAGGTCTTCAAAGACTTTTCGGAAATCAGTTAGATAAGCTTTGATGATTTTTAACTTTTCAATGACCTGGTCGAACTTTTTAGTGATATTTTCATCTTTATCGTCGTTTAGGAACTTTTGGTCACTAGGATGGTGAATTTTAAGTCCGTCTTTAGACTCTTTACACCTGGAGTACAAGTTGTCAATAGCCCTGAATGTTGATTACATGAAAATATGACCGATTTCAACTTGTTTATAAACTGATTTCGCTGACATCTGCTCTAAAAGTTTAGTCAAGTCGATTCTTTTCGCTTCGATGTCCTCACATTGCTTGCTTCTCTGAGCAATGTCGATATTTAAAAGCATTATTTCGTTTTTCTTTCGAGTTTCTAAATGGTCCTTTGCTTTTCTCAGGTCACCGTTCATGTCTTCAAGAGTTTTTTGCTTTGCTTTTAGTTGTTGATTCGCGTTGCTTAACTTTAGCTCCAGGCCGAGGATGTCGCTGATGTCGGTGTATTCTTCTGGGTATTTGTTTTTAACTGTTTCTAGGTATTCTTCGTAGACTTTCATTGCTTGAACTGTTTGTTCTAAGTGGTTTGCCTTGTTTTTTAACTCGGATACTCGGTCTTGAAGCTCTTTTTTACGCTTTTGTTTTGCCTCGATTGCTTTGTTTTCTTCCTCGATTCGGTTTCGGGCTCTTTGTAATTTCGCTTCGTTCTCGTTTATTACTTTGGAGAATTCTACGAATTTCTCTTGGACTGCCAGGTCCCTAGCCCTTAACTCTTCTTCTTTATTGTTAAACATTTCAAGTCTCCGGGCTTCTTCATCCTTCTGCCTTTCAAATGCTTCCTGAACCTGGTACATAAGTCTCCTTTTATCCTATCTAAACAATACCAACAATCGAGTAGCAGGAGAAACAGTGTCCATCTTGAGTTGCTTGAGGTTGTTATGAATACCTTTCATTAGTTAATAAGATTAGAATTTAATTGAACAAATGTTGAAATTTCTAAGTATTTTAACTGTTTTCTTCCAAAAGCCTCACAAAGTTCTTCATTTTCAGAGAAATCATAAGAATTAAACAAGACTTTCGAGTTGTTTCGAAGGTAAACCCGAAGTGATGACTCTAAAACTCCTAAAGTTTCTGCAGTTTTTAGACCTGTCAGGCGCTGAAGAGGCTCTGAGAACTGGTAAAGAGATTGAGCTGTGATGTCGACTGGGACTAGGGAACTTCCAGCGGATGAGGAGAGAAGGGGAATGGGCGGCTTTTGAGAAGTTGATGATTTGTTGTGGTTGAACTTTTCACGCATTTTTACTAGGGTTGAAAGACGAGTCTCTTCTGGCTTTTCTGGCTTTTTAACTCGGCTGTTTTTCTCGTTTTTTTCGAGTTTTAAGAATTTACTTGGTCTGTCGGTTGACTCTGGTTTTTCGGGTCTTGTTCTTAAATCA
The DNA here is from genome assembly GCA_006503475.1 of Stentor roeselii. Classification (NCBI taxonomy): domain Eukaryota; phylum Ciliophora; class Heterotrichea; order Heterotrichida; family Stentoridae; genus Stentor; species Stentor roeselii. The sequence continues at coordinate 12,370 of RSEH01000254.1, forward strand.
GCAGAATTTATCACTAGTTCTGAAGAGTTCATTGCAAGACTTGACTTTTTTATCGCTTTGCTTTGAATTTCTGATAACGACATGCTTGTCTTTTTTATTGCTATAGGATGGTCTGATGAGTCTAGGTCAATTATTTCTTGGGAGTTTGATTGAGGACGGGAGTAAATTCTTGGAGTTGTTTTTTCGAAGTTTTTCATGAAGAGCTTCATTTTATAAAGCCCCCCTTGTTGGATACGGATTTAATTTATTTCAAGTGCGGATTTTTATAGAATAATTATTTTCAAGAAAATGACTTTTTTCTTTATGTTAAGTTTTTTCTGATTTTTTTTATACTTTATGTTATTTTTAAGTTTTTTCATGTGAGAAGGTTTTGGAAATTAAGCATAAGATGGTATATAATGATTTGGATGTGTGGATTCAGCATAATTTGTGAGTTTATCGCTACTTAAACCTCATCCACCATAAAAACCTTAAAAAATCCAAACTAATCCAACTAACTATAAAGGTAAAACAAAAGGAGTTCCAAGTACAGCACTTTTGACATAATACCACAAAAAATGCCCAGTAAACATCAAAGTCCCAACTTGTGAAATCAAAACGAAATACCCAGCAAGATAATAAAAAATCCTAACCTTGACATAGCTTTTATTCAACTCCGTATAAGTATCAAGCCAGAACACAAAGCTCAAAATTCTAGAAACGCTCTGAGCAGCAATAAAATGTGAAGAAAAGCTTTCCAAGTCCTGCAAATTCTTAACTTTCCACAAAAGTGGAACAATAGCAAAAGTTTCCAAGACCATAGAAGTCATCCAGCAGGTATCAGTAAAAAAGTTCTTGTTTAACGTCGGGTGAACAAGAGCCGAAACAAAAAGAACAAAAGGAACAACTGTAAAAAAAATAGGGTCTTCTTTATTTAGCTTGATTTTATAAGCTAGAACTGAACTTTGAATAAAACTCACGATTTCTATCACCTGGTAAAGCCAATCACCTGTCTTGTCATTTGGAAGATATGACTCGTAAAGGAGAATTGAACACATTCGGAAAAAGTAAAGAAGGGAGTAAAGGGAAAAGGTTATTTTTGATAAACCGGAATCTGATGTTTGAAGCTGGAGGAAAATTCCCAGGAAGGAGCAGGAGGAGAGAAGGGAGGATAATGTTAGTAAAAATGAGAAGTCTCCACTGGAAAAGCTCAGGTATATTAGAACTATTAGCACTAGGATGAATAGCCAGTACTTTAGTTCAGGAGTTTTTGATAGTTTTTGAGGATTTTTCAACAGTTGGAGGAGTTTATTCATTTTTATTAGAAGTGATTTTAATTGATTGAATGTTTAGAGGTTTTGATTAGATTTAAAGAAAGGTTGAATTTTAGTTAGAGAGTTAAGTGTTTAGAGTTAGTGAAGAATTTTGTGATTTTAGGAAATTTTGGTTATAATGGAAATTCTTTTCGATTGCTTATCACAAGAGGTGGATTCAAGAGACTTACAATTAAATTTCTCTGAAAATCAGCAAAAATACGAAAAATTCGTATCTGGAGTTTATACAAACAGATTCCCTGACCTAACATTACTCTTTAATCTAACAGAAAAAGTAAGAAGAAGAGAAAACTTTGAAGAAGTTTTAAGTCTTTACGATTCCAGAAATATGCCAAAGAGACTTTCCGAAGAGGCAAACAGAACAATCATAATAGACGACCCCCGGAAGTTAGTCCCTTCATTAAAAAAGTACCTCTACACCCCGCCCGTGATAAAATCAGCTCTAAAGCCTGAGTCTCAGTCATTATTGATAATAAATCCATATATTTCAACAATCGACCTTTTTTACACTTTTTGCACTTTACCAAGTTTAAAAAATTTAAAGATTTTCACTTTTTGCAACATTGAATTCAAAAATGACGTCTTGCTCGTTCTTCTTACTCGAGGTATTGGATCATTGGTCAATCTTGAAACTTTGAATATATCAAATTGTCGAGTTCCGAAAAGAGAAAATGAAGGAAAATTAGTTCTTGCATTTGAAAGGATTAATCAAATCATGAGAAATTTCGTGTTGTCATTGCTTCAGCTTAAGAAAATAAAAGAAATTTGTCTTTTGAATAATAGTTTCTTGAAAAATTTATTGGAATTTTCGGGGGTCTTTAGTTACTTTACGGAAATTACGGGACTTCGAATTGGATCGAATAAGAAGAGAGAGATTGTTGAACCTAAACCTTCTTTTAGTGTGGTTTTTGATTGTATTGCAATGAGTAATCGGTTTTTTGGGACTAATGTGGATTCTTTTCAGATTATTGAGGAATTGTATTGCAGAAATTTTGATGGACTTGCTTCTAGAGTAGGATATCTTAAAGTACTTCATTTGAGGAAAGTTAGAAATATTTCATTTGAACTCTTCAAAAGCATCTGTTTATCTCCAAGTTTGGAAGACATAGACTTATCTTACAATAACCTTTCGCATCAAATTTTTGAAAATATCAGAAAAAGTTCATCAAGCAACCTAAAAACATTACAACTTTCAGGAAATTCTTTCGAATCAATAAATTTTTACGATTTAATAAACAAGATCCTTAACTTATTTCCATCTTTAGTCTCTCTTTCATTAGATGACAACAAAATGCAAGAATTCAGATCATCAAGAATAATTCAACATTTAAATTTAAAGCATTTGGTTTTAGACCTTAATTCAATCGGAAGCTACTCAATTGAAATAATTCAAATTTTGATTCAAAATCTGAGAAGCCTCGAAATCATTTCAATGAAAGAATGCTTGATCAGGACTGACACTTTTCTGTGGATTCTCAATGAATGTCAAGGCACTAACATCAAGTTTAACTTGAGAAATAATTTTATCCTTTGTGAAGACCCGAAAGGTGAAAAATATTCAACAAAAATTTATAATTTTTTAAAGGAAAATGAAACGAAAATATCAGGGTTTAAGGCACTTAGAATAAACAGCAAAAATCTAGTGAAAAAATACAGAAACAAGACTTTGAATAGCAGTTTGTATGATCCATCTTCGTTAATCAATTTAGAAAAACTTTCAAGATTTTTAGGAAAGCATCGGTTGAAGCCTATTTTATACTAAAATTAACTTTTAATGATTTTTTACTGAAACATTAAGTTTTAGAAAATTTTTTACTTGTTTTAACTTCGTAATAAAAATTTTTAAGATTTATGATGAAAGTCTTGAGAATTATATTATTAATAGTGTTAAAGAATCACTATGTCTAGTGTCAACTACAAAATATGTGGGTACAGCAAGGTTCCTTTCGAAGGAGAAATCAATTCCTTACAATTAGTGGATAGGACAAAGTTTTTGCGGATATATGACAGTTCTTTTACCTTAGAAATCGACTTTCCTGCTTGTGTGATTGACCAGATCCAGATAGGACTAATGAATTCTTCGAAAGTAATGATTTTTGGAAGGCATAAAATGCAAAACAATAGAAAACTAATGATAGAAAAGGTTGAAAACGTAGATAAAGAATTAAGAGCAGTTGTTTATCACAGCAACAATTTCAAAAATGTAATGAATATTTAGTTTAAGCGGTCAGAGTTAACTAATCTGAACTTCAGCTTCACAAATCGAGAGAAATCTGCTTGTATATCACTAAACTATATCATTATTCTCAAGTCCCAAGAACCTTCCAAACTTCTCAGTCCAAAACATTCAAAACCCCTAAAGTCCAAATACGAGTTCATCGACCAAGACAACACCCGTCTAGATTTCCATTCCCACCAAGCCGAAGCCTTCAAAGATCCCGACTACCTAAAGTCCATCCCAAAAGAAAAATCAATTCTTCGCAGTCCCGAAAAGCCTTCATACTCTCCAAGGCCAATAACATCATCTCACTCCTTTTCCGGAACTTCTTCCTCAAGACCTGGTTCATGGACAACCTCTCAATTTTACAAACCTGAAAAAGAAGAAAAGCTTATTCACAACAACAGCTACGCCGGAATTTGTTCAGGAATCATTGTTTGGCTAAGAGTTTCAGGTAGTCATTTCGAGATTTACAATGAAATCTGTGAAGTTCTTGGAATCGCTGTCTTAGAACAGCCAGAAGAACTTGTTGATTACTTTTTGTGTGATGAAGCTGATGAAGAAGTCAAGCAGTTGTCGCGGGTTTTTGAAAAGAAGGTCTTGAGGATTGAGTGGATTTTGGATTGTGTTGAAAAGAAAGTAAAATCGGGTGTTAATGACTTTTTGATTAGTTTTAATGATTAGGATTTGGGTTGTTGTGGATTTTTTAGATACAGAGTTAAGTAGGGAGTTGAATTTGAGGTTTTTTAGGGTAATTCGTCTGATGGGCTTCTTTTTGAACCGCATGCGTGGAAGAGACCTTTGTTAAATGCGACTTTTCCTCGTAAATAAACGATTTCAACTTTACCGAATAAGATGTGTCCTTCGAAAATGTTGGATTTTTCACGGTCGTCTTTTGAGAAGGGGTCCCAAATTATGAGATCGGCGAATGCACCTCGTTGAATACGGCCTCTCTTCTCGAGGTGTAAGATCTGAGATGGTTGAAGGGACATCCATTTGAATAATCGAGGGAGGGTCAAGAGCGCTCTGGTTGAAAATCTGCTGAACTGAGAAGTCCAGACCGCCTGCAAACTGAAACCTGAACAGTTTATACCAGGCAGGGCATTCAAAAAGTTACCAGTTTCTCCTGCTTTTAACTCTGATGAAATCTTTGAATGATTTGATGAGATCACTTGAACTGATCTTAATTTCACTAAGTCCCAGGTCAGTTCGAAGTTTGATGAATCTCTTATTGGCGGGTGGCATTTGAATCTTGTGTCTTTTGGCTTTACTGAATCTGATGAGAAGTATAAGTGACTTGCTGGTAGTTCACAACTAATAAACCTAAACGATTCAAAAGCCCTCCTAACCAAATTAATCGCAGTAGCCGAGCTAATTCCCTGAAAATGTACAGAAATTTCCTTAAACCCACAACTAAGCACTTTGGAAATTCCCCTAACTTCCCAATTTTCCGGACAATTCGCAAGATAAGCTGTATAATCCGCGAATTTTTCCGAATCACTAAAAGAAGTTAAAACCTTCAACTGAGGTTTAACCGCCTTTAAAGGACTTCCAGGTTCAGTCGACGCAAAGCTACTAAAAAGTGACTCTCCATTAAACCTATAAGATTTTTCCTCTGCATTAATAACACTTCTCCTTCTAGAAGCGTTTTCCGTGACTTTTTTATCAAGTTCATCAAAAAGTGTAGAAGAATGTACATGAAAGTGATAATTCGAATGATGTTGCTTGCAAGGTGGAGAGTCTGAAGGGTCTGAATGTGTGATGATCTCATCGCCGCCCTTTGAATGAAGATTAGGAGTGATGAGAAGGTCCTCGCCGATGATATCAGGGACGACTTCGAAGAGAGAAACTGTTCTTTTAGGCAGAGGCAATTCAGAACTAGAAGACTCTGAGTCTGACCCTGCCTCAAAAGCATCTGCCCAGATATTCAGCCTTGATTGAACCGCGTCGGTCACATGTTCCCAGCAGTCCTTTAACCGATTCGGCGAGTTCAACATCATCAAACGAGTTTCAGGTAAAGTCGGGTCAATGAAAATGCATTTTTTTTGACTTAGGTTTAAAGTCTTTAAATGTTGAAGGTCTTGAAGAGACTTTCCTAAAGCACTTGGTTTGAATAAATAAGTTTTTATTGCGAAGTAATCGTCGAATGAAGAAAGTTCGATTGAGTCGTCAATGGTTTTTAGAAGACCTATGTCGCTGTAAAGGTGGTCGAAGTGAAGGGTTTGGTTGGAGTAAAGACTTTCCTCGAGTAGACTGAAGGTCACTCCTCCGGAAATCGCTGATTTTGAATAAGATTCAAGTGACTCGTATTCAATTCGCACGTTTAAGTCGATTAGCCCTGGAGATATGTAGTAGTTGGAAAAATCATGAAGGTTCTGGTAATGGTTTTTTATGGTTTCGTAAGTGATGTGGTCTGAGAGGCTTAGGATTTGAATGTCGCTGATGATTTCACCTGATATTGAAATCACTCCTGATATTGGGTGGGTGGTACCTGGAATTGTTATAAAGTTGCTGAATAATGAGAAGGTTTCCATTGTTTATTCATATTTTTAGAGTTTTAGGTGGAATTTAAATGATAGGACTTACTGGATCCAATCGCTTTAAACTCTCTTTGATCTTCAGTCTCTTATATTTAAAAATCTTTTAAAACTTTCTGATAATAAAAATCTTCGAAATTTAAACCTTTTCTAAATTTTCTCTAAAAACCTTAATAAAATGGAAGTCAAATGGAAAGTTGACATCACCAACCCAGGTGCCTGCAAATCACTATCAAAAGAACTATCAGCATCCCTTCCAAATTTCCCTCTTTTCCTAAAAGAAAACCTTTCATCAGCAACCCAAAACATTCCAGCAAGTTCAGTCTACGACTTTTTCCTTCCAATTCTATCAACAGTCCAATCAGAAGTCTATTCTCTAGAAACTCGTCTTTCAAACATTACATCCGAATCTCTCCGATATCAAGAAAAGCTTAACCTAGTCCAACAGCAAAGTCTTCAAAACCCGGGAAAAGGCCTTTCATTAAAAAGTCATCCTTCAAGTCAAACAAGAAGCGAGCATCAGATAATCCTTTCGAATATAAAAAGATGGAGCGAAGCAGCAACAATTATTCAAAAAAACTGGAAACGCTACAAATGTCAAAAAAAATTTCAAGTTGAACTGGAAAAAATCATTGTCCAGGTCAGACCTTTCGCCCCGAGGTCTGTTTCGAATGATGAAGTTATGAAAACTATTCTTTCAGAAGTTGAAAAAAGAAGACTTAGCCTTGAACAGTTTTATAGAGCAGCTGATAAGGACTGTAATGGAAAAGTCTCTTTTGAGGAGCTTAAGTCTTTCATGAATGACTTGAAAATAGTGCTTCCAAGGTCTACTGTTACGAGATTTATGAGGATTATTGATGAAGATTGCTCTGGATTCGTTACTCGTGAAGAGTTTTTTCATGCTTTAGCAGCTTATAATGTTTCTTCTGAAGCTAATAGCAATGCAAGGACTTATGATGAAGAAATGCTTTTAAAGTTCGTGAAAATTATGGAAAGTCGAGAAATTGAACCTGAGAATCTTTTTTCTTTATGTGATGTTGACTCTAGTGGAAGTATGTCTTTAAAAGAACTGGAAAATTATTTGTTAAAGTTGAAAGTTGGGTTTCAGGTTAAAGAAGTTCATGCACTTATGAAAAGACTTGATACTGATGGCAATGGCGAACTTTCTCTTGATGAGTTTAGAAGACATTTTCAGAAAGGGCAAAGCTTTTTTAGGCAGGAAGCTGTTGTGTCGACTTCAGCTGTTCCTTTGCCGGTGAAAGGGAATGATTTGAATGGATTGAGGGAACTTTTTAGGACTTTGGAGTACACTGGATCGTTGATGGACTTACTCAAAACACTCCAAAGTTCAAGCAACTCCGAAGTCTCTGTTTCCTCTTTTTACATAATGATGGAAAAAAACTTCAACTGCAAGTTAAACCGCAATCAAATCGATTTAATACAAAAATCTCTCGTCTTAAACAATAAAGGTCTAATCAGTGCTCAAGAATTTAAATCCCTCGCAATTTTTTACACTGGAAAAGCCTTAGGCACCAGAGAAAACTACATCAACAGGTTCAAAATGCATTTACCTAAAACCAAATGTGAAGAAAAGATCTTCACAAGAAAAGAAATGACTGAAGAACTTTTTTTTTCACCTGAGCAGTGCATGGAATCAATTCAATTTTTAGCTGAACCTGGCGATGAATACATTTCTTCTGACTTTTTTTATGTGGAAAAAAGTCATGATGAAGAACAAAGAGTAGAAAAAAGCGAAGTCGTTAAATGTTTCGATGAGAAAATCAAAGAATCTGGACTTGACATCAGGAATATTTTTCGATTTGCTGATAAAAATAACACTGGAATGGTGAATAAGGATCAGATTATTACAGCTTTTTCGAAATTAGTAAAGGGAATCACTGAGAAGGATTTAGAGGACTTTAGAGAGTGCTTTGATGAGGATAGTTTTAATTTGGAAAAACTGGTTTTTTACTTTCCTATTAGTAGACTTGATCAAAATGGACTTACTATTGAAGGAGTGTTTTGGTTGAGGTATTTAAGTAGAACATTCAGAGATGCTAGGATGACTAGTCAAGAGTTTTTTAATAAACTTTTGAGAAATCCTGAAGGTTTTGCAAGTTTTCGAGAAATCAAGATGAAGATTAAAGATTTGTTTGAAATTGTTATCAAGATTGGAAGGGTTAATTTGATTGGAGAGCATGTTTTTCATGATGACTCGTCGATTATTAATTATGAAAAATTTGCACAAATGTTGTTGTCTAGTCAGAACTCTAACCACTCATCTATTGATATTAAAGAATACGAAAAAAAAGTTACATCAATGAATTTTGATATTGTTCAACCATTACCACCTCCATCACCAAGTCCTCACCAACCAGCTCCTCAACCGAAACCTATAAATAAATCAAGCATATTACAGAAACCTTTAATTTCAGTAGAACTTTCAGCATCTCTTAAGAAAATATCTCAAAGAGTGCGAGAAAACAGTTGGTGTGGTGATTTAATAAAAGAATTCAACTTAACTCTCAGTCACATTTTTTCAAAAGAAGAAGACTTATTTTTCATCCTACGAAACTTCGAAATCTCCCAAAACGAGAACCAAATGATTTACAACGAATTAAAAACATTAAACAACAACCATCCTATAATCCATGTTTACTTCTTCTGCACAATAGTCGACCATGTAACTCGTTCATTAAATAACCTTCCATTCAGTTGGAACAAGCAAATAGATACGAGTGTTGCCCTAGTAATCGAATCATACATCAGAAAAAGCGGAATTCGCGGGCTGGACCTAACAACAGCTCATAAAAACCTTCAAAGAAAACTAGACTTCACATTATTCAGTGATTATTTCCAAGATCCCGAGAAAATCGCAGGTTTTTTCAATGCAAACAGTCCTATTTACCATTTCACAGCAGTAGTAAGTTCATACATCGAGGAAAAACAGTTTTCTATCTCCAATGTAATGAAAAGTAAATTTTTTTTTGACTATGAAAAAATCAAAAATCGACATGAAGCGAATATAATGAAAGAAAACTTGGGAAAAACTTATATCAATGAAGAGGACTGGAAAAAAGAATGGCTTGAATGTAAATTTTTTAATAATCAACAAGCGAGTCAGGTCTTTCGCTTTTTGTTCCCGAAAATTAAAACGATTTACCCAGGATACACTTTTCAGTACTTACTTGACGTGGTGGAAAAAAACAACATGAGAAATGAAGAAATAAATTTTGATCCTTTTAATAATGACTCAGTTGATCCTGGCCATAGTTCTTATTTTTCAGAGTTATCTTTAAAATTAAGATATCCAATTTCTTACTATTTTTCAGATACGAAACTTGAGGACTCTCTTTCTATACAAACACTTAAAACGGAACTTCGAAAGGTTTTTGATTCTGCTGAAGTTGTAAGATTGGAAATAATTGATCGTCAAAATGTTTTTGTTTATCATTTATTGGCGATTCTTGATTCTTATCGAGAATATCCTTGCAATTTTAGTTTTGATTACATGAAAATCTTTCGGATTTTTAATAATCCTCGAAGAAGAGAAGTTGTTGAAGCAAAGATTAAAAATTTGTCTAAAGAGAAGTCTTTCGAAGGAGATGAAATGATTAAACTAAAAGAAGATCTGATAAAAATCACTAAGGATTCAGATACAGGAAATAAAAATCCTGAGGAAATGAAAAATTTAGAGAGAATGCAACCAGATCAAAAGGAAAAAGAACTGAAAAGGAATAAATTAAAAGAAGAAGAAGAACTCAGTGATTTTAACTATTTTATGGACCCTTTTAACAAGAAAAAGTCGATTTTCGGTTTCCAAATCATTTACCTACATGAACTCTGCACAAGTCGTGACCGTTATGAAATGTCTCCAATGATGTTAAACTTAACCACTAATCAAAACATAAAAAACGTCTTTACCGCCCTTGCAGACCTTTTAAAGCAAAACCAAATTTCAACCCTCAACATTTCCTCAATCCACCTCGACAAAGATATCACAATCTCAGACTTAGCTTCAATAAAACTATTCGACAATCATAAAACAAAATTCGCATCAATCATCGAAACTTTACCAAATGCAAAATTTTTCCATTTTTTATCAGTTCTCGAGTCCTATCGACAAGAAAGTTTTAGTTCTGAACGTTTCAGCAAATTTCCTGAAAATTTCATTCGTTTGATAGACAAAAATAAAAAACTTATTGAAGTTCTAAAAAACCCTCCTTTGCATCAACATTACGACTTTTCGAAGTTCAAACAACTTTTTGAATCATGTTTTCCGGGGATTAGTCAAGAAATCATTGAAAGACTTTTTAAGAAAATAGATAAAAGAAGCTTTAATCAGGTTTTCATGTATGAAATAATGACTGCTATCGATATTATGAGGTATAATTCAATGAAAGGGGTAAAAATCAGCTTTATTTATAGGGATGAATTTCAGGTTATGAGTGAAAATACTGGAACTTCTAGTGAAAGATACTTTAAAAGGAAGGATGCTCATCGAAAATATTTAGAAATTGCTGAATATTTTGATGAACATTTGGTTCCTACTTTTAGAAAAAAAACTATTTTAGTTATGAGAGGACCGAGAGGGGAGGAATTTACTGGATATGAAAAAATATCGTCTCAAGACTTGAATAGTTATATTTTTAGAATCACTAATCGGAATTATGAGTTGAGATTCTTGTTTGAGGACTTGAAAATTGAGGATACTGTTACTTTTTATCATTTCTTTGCTGTTTTAGAATCTTATAGAAAACGAGTTTTTGTTGATGAGTATAAAGTAGATATTGACCCTCTAAAAGCTGTTAATGTTGCTCCTATTGAAAGAAATGCTGAGTCTATACGACTTCCAGTTGATACATCTGTATTGAAGCCAGGGTCTTATGAGCATGACTTATACAATATTAAAGTTACGGTAAAGGCAGATTATAATAATATTTACAGTCTTTTCAAACAAGCTGCTCCAGAAGGTTCATTCAAATACGACGCCTTCAAAAGACACCTGAAAGAAAAAATAAATCCAAGAATCTCCGAAGCCAACTTAAACGAGTTAATCCGAAGAGTAGACAAAGACCGAAACCAAGAAGTATCCTTAGAAGAATTTTTTTCCTACATATTCGAAACCCCATTCGAGCAATCAATCCAAAAACAAGAGCAAAAATTCGATTCATCAAGAAAACTCGAGCCAAAAGACTATTTCGACCCAGGACAAAAAAACTATTCAACAATATTAAACTCCGAAGAAACCGCAATAATAAAATGCAAAGAACTCTTAAAAAATATTCCACAAGGAAAGCTCTTTGAAGACCCAGACTTCGGCCCTCATCTAGGCCGAAACGGTGACGAGTGTCTTTACTGGAACAAAGTGCCTCCTTCATCGAGTTACCCGAATCCCCACAGCGAGGAGTTCCAATGGAGACATGCCAGTGACGTCTTCATGCAACCTGACTTTATCAAGCAAGGGACAGAATCAGGCGACGTCATTCAAGGCTCTTTAGGAGACTGTTGGTTCATCGGCGCTTTGTCAGTCATGGCGTTAAGAGACGACCTTCTTTACGGCAACATGGAAGACGTGAACGATCCAAGTGAAATCACAATTCAAAACGCGAAATTCATGAATAAAGGAGTTTACTCAGGAATTTTTCACAATTTAAAAGACGTCGGGATGTTTGTCTTTAAATTTTTCATCAACAGCGCCTGGCGCTGGGTAATTGTTGATGACAGGCTCCCGATGTTTGTAGATTCCGCAAGTGGTAACTCTGAATACGTCTTCGGACACTGCAGAGACAAGTCGGAACTTTGGGTGGCTCTCATTGAAAAAGCCTATGCGAAGGTCTTTGGGTGTTACGAAGCTTTAAACGGAGGTCTTATTGACGACGCACTTACTGATTTAACAGGCCTTGTAGCAGAAAAATGTAAAATATCAGGACCAGGAGGCCTTTTAAACTTAAATCTTCCTGATGCTCAAGCCACTGAAGCCCTCTGGGCAAGACTTGAACAGTACCGCAAAGACCGTACCTTGATGGGATGCTCGATCGAAGGGGAAGGCACTGAAGGCGACGTTGTCTTTGAAGGTGAAATGACAGGACTACTGTCAAGACACGCTTATTCCATCATAGACGTTTTAAATCTACAAGACCCACAAGCACCAAAAGGAAGGCATCGACTTCTTCGCATTAGAAACCCTTGGGGTCAACGTGAATGGATGGGAAAATGGCGAGATCACAGTGAAGAACTTGAAAAATTCAGAGAACAAATCAATGCAAAAACAGCGGAACTTGGAGAAGAAGAAAAATTTAAAAAATTCGACCCGAATGATGGAACTTTTTTTATGTGTTTCAAGGACTGGAGAAGAATTTTTCATAATCTTTACGCTTGTGTTGATTTCAGCAAGGAATGGTTTGGAAAACGATTCGCTGGGCAATGGAATGTTTCGAACTCTGGAGGAGTACCTTTAAGTGGAAAACCTGATGAATGCATCAGATGGGCGAAAAATCCACAGTTTTGTTTGGAACTTAAAGCAAATGCTGAGGTTTTTATTAGTTTGTCGCAGAAAGATGGAAGATATGCTAGAAACTCGAAATTTCCTTTTGATGATATTATTAATACTGCTTGTTTTACTATTATGAGAGGTGAACAGTCTGAATTACTGTTAAATCGATTTGATCAAGGAAAAATTGAAAAGTTGTCGGTGTTGAAAGCTCATCGAAATATTGAAATGAGGATTTTTTTGAAAGCTGGAAAATATTTTATTGTTCCTTCTACTATGAATGCTGGGAAAACAGGAGAGTTTTGGCTTTCGGTTTATTTTAATAGTGGAAAACAAAATGTTAGTATTTTTGACTGTCGGAATACTGCTGATGTTGGAATGATTATTCAGGAGGAGGAAGAGGATGAAGAAAATTATACTGAAAAAGATCTTGAATTGATTCGGAATAAGTTTCTTAGTCTTAGGCATAAAATTTAATTAAAGACTAAATATGAAGTTTCAGAGATTTAATAGAAGACAGAAATTCTCGCAGCAGAATATCTTGGAAAAAAGAGTCAAAAAAGAAGTACCTGAGTCTGGGGTTTACCCTGTGAATAAGAATTCTTGTAGTAGTGAGATGGTCAAATTTTACTTCTCTGAACTTCCGCTTTCGAAGAATACTCTCAATGGACTTGCTGAGAATAAGTGGGAATCAATGACTCCTATCCAACGAGCTGCTATTCCTCATATCTTAGCAGGACGAGATGTACTTGGAACAGCTTTAACCGGGTCTGGAAAAAGTCTCGCGTTTTTAGTTCCGATGCTTGAGAATCTCTTCCGGAAAAGCTGGTCGAATATGGACGGTCTGGGTGCACTTGTCATCATCCCTACGCGAGAACTAGGAATTCAGTTATTCGAAACCTTAAGACAAGTCGGTAAATACCACAACTTTTCAGCTGGTCTAGTCATTGGTGGAAAAGACGTGAGTTTTGAAAAGAAAAGCATTTCAGGAATCAATGTTTTGATTGCGACTCCAGGAAGACTGCTTCAACATCTACAAGAAACTCCTGACTTTTCTTTGGACTCTCTGCAAATGCTTATCATTGATGAAGCTGACAGAATACTTGAGATGGGATTCGAGGAATCGATAAATTCTATTGTTGAGTATTTACCTCCTCATAGACAAACTTGTCTATTTTCAGCTACTTTGTCTAAATCCATCAAATCTTTAACTCGCCTTTCGTTAGGGAAGTATGAGTATATCAATGTGCTACCTAATAAGGATGATCTGGCAGTAAAGAAAAAGTTAACCCAATACTACACAACAATCGACCTTTCAAACAAGTTCAACCTTTTATTTTCCTTCATAAAAAGCCACCTAAGACAAAAGACAATAGTATTTCTCTCCAGTTGCAAAGAAGTCCGATTCATATACGAGAGTTTCAAAGTTCTTCACCCAGGAGTTCCAATAATGGAGATCCACGGGAAGCAAAAGCAAACAAAAAGAACAGCGATTTACTTTTCATTCATAGAAAAATCCGAGGCAGTTCTTTTTTGCACGGACATAGCAGCAAGAGGACTTGATTTCCCGTCAGTGCACTGGGTGGTATCAATGGACTGCCCAGAAGACATCGAGTCTTACATTCACCGAATAGGAAGAACTGCACGTTACAAGTCCGGAGGAAGCAGTTTATTATTTTTATTACCTTCAGAAATAAAGTTTCTCGACTACCTGCATGATAAAGCATTGAATGTTAAAGAACTAAAAATTAATCCTTCAAAAACTTTCACTATTACCAGCAATCTTCAGGCAATCATCGCGGAAAGACCTGATGTTAAACATTTAGCAGAAAGAGCTTTTGTTTCTTATGTGAGAAGCGTTTTTCTTATGCCTGATAAACAGGTTTTTAAACTGGATCAGCTACCTTTAAAGGAATTCGCACTTTCTTTTGGACTTTTAACGGTACCTGAAGTGAATGTTAAGAAGGTTGAAACGAATACGATGACTAAATTGCAGAAACTTAGAATGAAGATTAAGGAAAAAAAAATGGCAAAGGGAAAAAGTTTGGAGGGTGAAAAAGGGGAAAAAGGGGAAAAAGGTGAAAAAGGTGAAAAAGGGGAAAATAGTGAAAAAAGTGAAAAAGTTGAAAAAGATGAACCAATCCTGGACTTGTTCAAAATAAAGGAAAATCTCCAGATCGAGGAGGTAGAGGAGGAAAAACCTAAAGTCTTCAGACATAAAAATCTTGGAATTAAGTTCAGTGACGGAAATGACGATATTTCCAATCGACTTATTTTGAAAGCTCAAAGCGGTTTGGAAAGAAGCTTAAAAGAGGAAAAGGAATGGAAAAAAAGCAACAAGATAATGATTAAAGAAATGGAACGTCAAGAACGGATCAGGTATTTAGAAGAAAGTGATTAGATAAAGTTATAATGATAGGCTTTAGTTTTAACTATTCTGAAATATCAATAACCTTATACTTTATTAACTAACCTGATTAATCTGTCGGGTGAGATATTTGTCTGACTTCATTAAACCCAACTTTATCTTTTTTTTCTTTGCTTTCCTGTTTCTTGACTTGACAAGCAACGACTAAGTAAATCGGTAAGATTCCAGTCAACCAAATCAAATAAACAAACCAAATGAAGCCCCTTCAGCGCCACAAACACTTTCAGTTCCATCATAGTTCGTATCATGAGTGCAGTCATCGAACCTTAATTTAACGACTCCAGCAAAAATAACGAAAGCAATCAAGTTGAGATGAGTACAAAGATCATCAAAATTGCACTTGTTAACAAATTGAAAATCTTATTCAGCCCACCTAGCTTAAAAAAGGATAAAATGACAACAATTGCTATTAAAAAGGTGATAAATGTTGAGACTGTTTGAAAAGCAACATAAACAGCACCTCCATCATGCCAATATTTAAACCTTTCGCAGAATTCTTTGCATTTGTCTGATGAGGATGAGAAGTCTTCACAATAATCTTCACATTCTTCGAAGCAGTACTTGAAAGTGTCGTCTTTGTCGCAGAAACCCATGTCTTTTCGATTATCCAAGAATCCTCCTCTATATTTATAATTTCCTTCAGGAAATTTCCACTTTTGAGTAAACCAGATTCTAACATTGATAACTGCAATTAAAAAGCAAAAGTTGATCACCTGGATAACTAAAAAAATAACCTTCCAAATAACAATAGGAAGACATAAAACTTTTGCCATGTTAATAATATTTGATGGTGAAACTAGTAAATTAAATGTTTTAAGATTCTTAAGATAATTATTCTAAGAATAGGAAAATAGTTAACGATGATCATTTAGTTCAATAAAAAACCTAATGAAAAACATCGATTAAAGGTTTAAAAATTTCCTTGGATAGCAAATCACTAAGAGATGATTAAAGAGATTAGTAAATTCAAGTAGGATGTTTTTAAAATCTTATCTTTTGAAAGTTATAAGACAATTCCTATCAGAATATCAATAATAATAAAATCATCAAGAAACCCAATACATATACAATCTAAATTTGTAAAATGTGTTCGTAAGTTATAATTCCATTCTCAAATCAATCTAATAACTAAATTTACTAACTAACTACTCATCTCTATCGATTCAGGTTTCTGCTCTGTAGATGCCTTTTGTTTTTCTTTGTGCTCAATCTTGCGTGCTACAATCACATAAAGAGGTACAATAATTCCCAACCATAGCAAAATAATTAGTGCAAATATGGCGCCTTCACCTGCACAAACACTTTTTCCACCTTCATAATATAATCTATGTTTGCAACTATCAAAGTTCAACTTGACGATGCCTGCATAACTAGAAAAGCCAATCAAATTGAAAATAAAGACAAAAATCATCATTTTCGAAGTTGTATTTAAGTTTATTCGCTTTTTCAAACTACGATGATTAAAAAAAGTCAGGAAAATAAAAATCGTTATAAGAATAGTAAAAAACAATGCAAGTATTTGAAAGGTCAAATATATCACACCTGCGATATGCCATACTTGATATCTTGTACAAAATTCATTGCAATTAGACTCATCGAGCCATGGAGCGTATTCACTGTCATCCTCATCATGATTGCATTTATCCCTGCACGACTTATAGCAATATTCATACGTAGATTCATCAGAGCAAGGGAAGAAGTCATTATAGTAATTTACGTAATATTTTCTACTAACCAGTAATCCTCCTCTATAGTTTTGTACTACCTGCTTGTAATCATCATTATCATCATAATAATAGCTGCCTTTCATTTCCCATTTTTGAAGAAACCAGAATTGAGTATTCAACACTGCGATGAATAAACTTAGATGAAGAACCTGCAGTAACAGGAAGATAAACTTCCAGTTAAAAGCAGAGCAACCATAAACTGTAGACATATTTTATATAATACATTAAAATTAGACTCTAAAATGTGTAAACCTAAATATATGGTTTTAAGCATTCCATTTATTAAAAAATTCCTAATCTACTGCACAGTAGTTTTATGCACATCTTTCACTTCAGCAGGTTCTACTTGTCCCTCCCCTTCTTTACGTGATTTAATCCCAACAAAGCAAATGACAGGTACACAAACCAAAAGCCAAATTAATATAAACAATGAAAATTCAGGTCCTCCTTCAGCACAAACACTTTCCTTATCCTCATAATCAAAATCATGAGAGCATTTATCATACTTCAGGTCAACAACCCCTGCATAAATAACAAAAGCAAGAAAGTGGCAAACAAAAACAGCGATCATCATTAAAGAAATCACGAAAAGACTTGAAACTTTCTTGATTCCTTGAATCTTGAAGAAAGAAAGTACGATAAAAGCTGCAATATTGACAGTTATCATAACAGCGAGTGTCTCAAAAGCGATGAAAACAGTGCCTCCACGATACCAGTACTTAAACCTTTCACAAGTCTCTTTACAGTCACTTTCATTTGAATAATTTTCACAAGAGTCTCTGCAAGAATCATAGCAAAGAATAAACGAGTCTTGACTTTCGCAGTATGTGAAAGTTTTCAGATTTTTCAATAAACTTCCTCGATATACAAAGGTCTGATCGTTCGTGTATTCCCATTTCTGTCTAAACCACTCATCGGCGTTCATCACGGAGATAAAGAAAGCAAGGTTAATGATTTGAAGCCAGAGGAATAAAAATCTCCAAGTTGAATAAGAGAGCTTTAAGACTGTTGACATTTTTAACAGAAAAGTTTAAAGATTTAAGTCATTTGGAGATTAATGAAATAAGGTTTTAATGGAAGAGGAGTTTTTTAGGTGTTGGGTGTGATGAAGATAGTTTAGAACATCAGGTGATTATATTTAGTAATTTTTTAGGAATTTAAGGAAGTTGGGTATTCTAAAATCTAGTTAAAATAAAGATTTCTACCTTAAATGAATCTGGTTGTAATTCGACCCTTCTTCATTCTCATCAGAAATTTTAATTTTCCGAGCTATTAAGAAGTAATTAGGCACAATGATAAGAAGCCAGAAAAGTATAAATAAAGCAAAAGATGCCCCTCCTTCACCACAAACACTTTCACTTCCATCATAATCAAAATCATGACTACAATCATCAAACTTGAGTTTAGCAAGTCCAGCATAAATAACAAAAGCCAAGAAATGACAAACAAAGACAACAATCATCAAAATTGCAGTGTTGAAAAGATTTACAATCCTTTTGAGACGTTGAATTCGAAAGAACGACACAATGATCATTACAGCGATAAGAACAGTTATAATAGAGCCGATTGTATCAAAAGCGACATAAACTGCTCCCGCATCATACCAGCGTTTAAACCGATCACATGAATCTTTACAGTCGTCGCTCTTGTAACGAAAATCATCACATTTATCTCTGCATTTATCATAGCAGTACTTAAAACCATCTCCGTCGTCACAAAAGTCAAGATCTTTCTTGTTTGTGAGAAGCCTACCTCGATAATTGTAACTACCTCCAGGGTACTTCCACTTTTGTTTAAACCAATAATCGTAATCCATAGCAGCAACTAGGAAACTGAAGTTAATGATTTGAATGCATAAAAAAATTATGGTCCAAACTAGCTTTGATAATCCAAGAACTTTATTCATTTATATTTCTCTCCAATATTAATTCTTCAGAATAATCAGATGAAGGAATCTTTAGGAATTATCCTGATGATTACAAATTTAGTTTGAGCAGTGAACTTATTATAATTATTTTCTGAGAATTTATAAATATATATAATTATATTATCATATAAAGTTAAAGCTAGCAAGTTAATCCTTCTTGGGTTTATAAAGTAGTTTATTCTAATTATTCCTACTTATTGATTGTATAATAATCGATCTTCGTATTTTTCTATGATCATGATTTTACGAGAAATCAAGAATTTCACAGGGATTAATAAGAACAGCCAGATCATAATCACCAGAGCAATGATAGGTCCTGTTTTTGCACAGACGCTTTCATGTCCACTATAATCAAAACCATGGGAGCAGCTATCACTGAATTTAACCTCGACGATTTGCACATAAAAAGCAAATGCTATGATATGCAAAATGAAAGATGCAAACATTAAAATTGTTGATGCCATCAAGTTGATCAAAAAATTACAGTATTTTCTCTTGAAGAAACATAAAATAATAATAATTATTGATGCAATTGTCGTAAAGCAAGCACCTAATTCCCAAAGCAAGTAAGCAAGTCCTCCTTTATGCCAGTAATCAAATCGGTCGCAATGATCTTTGCATGGACTATAACCTGGATATTTGTCATCACACCAATCTTTGCACTCTTTGTGGCAGTATTTGTAAGAAGACCCATAGTCGCAGTATGGAAAATCAGTTATAGTTGTCATTAGTCTGCCATGATACGTAAAATCGGAAGAATTCTTTATTTCCCATTTCTGTTTGAACCAAGTATCCGAAGCTATAGACCCTATAAACAAAGCTAAATTCATCATTTGAACACATAAGAATAAAATCTTCCAAAAAAGGATTGGGAGAGATAATATTTTATCCATTTATAAATATCTCCAAAGACATTCTAAAAGCATATTTACCACTTTAACCCAAAAAATTAAAACCATCTAAATCTTCAAACCAAGTCAATAATAATTACTTGGCAAAATATCCCATTTATATGCATTTTGTATATGTTGCAACCCTATAAATAAAAGAATAACCTCAAAGCACGCTTTACTCATCAATTTTATATGGTAACACCCCATAAATAAAAGTATTACCCCAAAGAACCCTTTTCTCATCAATTGTATATAGTAAACAAAAGAATTACCCCAAAGCACTCTTTACTCATCAATTTTATAAGTTACCACCCCATAAATAAAAGAATTACGCCAAAGCACGCTTTACTCATCAATTTTACATACTAACACCCTATAAATAAAAGAATTACCCCAAAGAACCCTTTTCTCATCAATTGTAAATAGTAACACCCCATAAATAAAAGAATTACCCAAAGCACCCTTTTCTAATCAACAGTATATCTTGCCACCCCATAAATCAAAGAATTACCAAACCACCCTACCTCATCACCTAATAAAAAACCCTAATCCCCATAAATCTGAAAAATTTTACAACTATTCCCCAAGCATCCTCTTCGTAACAGTCCTCTGCATTTTTTTAGTACCAAGTAATTCCTGCTGACTCTTCAACGTGAATTTCCTATCATAAAGAAAATCCTGACACTGACTAATCAAATCGATTTTCCTTTCTTCAAAGTCATCAAAAGGAGTATCACGTTTATTGATTTTAATACTAAGAGATACAACATTATGTTTCGTGAATCCCACGTTTTTTCTGGTATTTTCACACAAAAAGTCAAAATCTACTAAAAACTTCTCAGCAAGTTTTGCCTGTGGTGACAAAGAAGAGCAGATTCTCATTGCATTAATTTTATTTTTAGTCATTTTCCGAGTTCTAAAGTTTCTCGGTGACCTTACATGCTTGTTCAGTTCTAATATCGGGTCAAGACGAGTCCTTTCCTTGAAAGTCCGTCTTAAAGGCGAGTTGATTGAAACTCTTGACATGATTATTACTTATGTTAAAGAAACCAGCTCTTTTTCTAAACTTTCCTTGTTTTGCACCTTTTGAAGTTGATGCGGGTTGAGTTTCAATCCATCTGCTTGTTTTTTTAGAAGTTCTTTTATTTCTTTTAGTTTTTTCTTCACTGCCTTTTTTTTGTTCTTGTTTGAAGAAAGCTGTTGTTCTGCTAAAGTCTCGAATTTCGCTGGACTTGGAAGAAATGACTCGGATTCTCCCTTTTTTTTAGAACGAGATTTTACTGTCACCCATTCGACTTCTTCTGGTTTTTTTTCGTGATCGGTCGATTTTGATGGAGCTGATTTAGAGACTTCAGCGGGGAATGGAAGGGAAGAGGGTTTTGGACTTTCTGGTTTTGATGTGTTTTCTGGGAGGACTTGTGAAGCACTTGAAGGGGGAGGGGGAAGGGTTGATGGGGGAGGGGGAGGAGGAGGAGGAGGAGGAAGGGGAAGGGTTGATGGGAGAGGGTTTGAAGGTGGAGGGATTGGCTCTGCTGATTGCTGTGGAACCTCATCAGGTTTGATTGGGACTTCAGAGAGCTCTCTTTGGGGAGCGGAAGTTGTGAAGAACCCTGGAGGTCTTAGGTCTTGTGACCTGTTAGAAAAGAATTCTTCAATTGTAAGATCGGGCGGCAACAATAAAGGATTAACACACATATCTCTTACAGTTCTAACCTGAAGACTATCCATATTATTTACTCGACCACTACTTTTTTCTTATCCTGTTCAATCTTCAAATTTTCCGCTTTAGTATGAGCCTGCACATTCTGACTTTTCCTCCACTTGCTCTGTTCCATGACATGTTTTTGTCTTTTAATCGAGTAAAGATACCTGGGAAGATGTCGATGTTTAAGCAATCTCCTCATTTCAGGTACAAACCTAAACTTTTTCTTAAGTCTTTCTCGATACCAAATCGCTTCCTGTTCCCTCGGCAAAAGTACTTTAACCGGCAAATGAGCCTTAGCCTTCCAGACCCTAATATTCGTATCATCAGAGCCAGTGAGTACAAATTTCGCATCACCCGAGAACTCAACAGCATAAATCCACTGCATTCTTCTTGTATGATAAACTTCTCGCGACCTTCCTTCTCGAATGTCGAAAATTCTTACAGTCTTGTCAAATGACCCTGAAGCGAATTCTCTTCCAGTCGGCGAGTAACTGACGCAAGTCACTGCGTTTAAATGGTCCTTGTGGATCTTTGAAGCCTCTGATAAATTTCGCATGTCGAAGGAGTATAAGTTGCCGTCTTCGTTTGCAACGGTGAAGTTTATTGGCTCTTGTGGGTTCCAAGATATGTCGTTTGATTTCAGCTTTAACTTGATTTTGTGCATCAAAGTGTTTGAACGGCTGTCGATTAGGAGAATGCCTCGGTCGTTCCCTACTGCGCAGATTAAGTGGGTCTCGCTTGGGTTGAACTTTGCTCTTGTTAAGGTGTCCGAACTGCTTGAGTATTGCTGAATTGGACAAGATCTTCGAAGGTCCCAGAGACTTATACCGTCTTGACTGCTTGTCACGAATGAAGGGTCTGTCCAGGAAAGGTCTACTCCGGTTAAGCTTTCGGAGGATTTGTATTTGTCGAGTTTGCCGGAATCTCTCCAAAGACTCACAACCGAGTCCTGCCCCGCAGAAATTCTAAACCCTTGTCTAAAGCAAACTCCAGTAACAGCTCCCTGATGAGCTTGACAAGTTTCAACACATTTCATCTTACAAAGATCCCAAAGTTTAACCTCTCCATTCGCACTTCCGGAGAACAACAAACTAAGATCTCGGTCACTTCTACAAAGTCCAAAAACAGAGTCAGTATGTTCAGAAAGTGCTGAAACGAAAGGTTTGGCAAAGATTTTTTCCATCTTGGCAGCATTGAGGGCGCGTTTGAACTCCCGTGCTTGTTGCAAAGGGTGCAGAGTGGGGTCAAGGTTTCTATGAACCTTGTATACATCTGCAGGAGTTTCTCTCGTCATTTGCTCAGTCGCTCGACAGATGGTCTGAACTTTAACCATTTTCTAGTCTTTTTCATTAATGGACTTTTTCTTAAACAGTCTTTATAATTAATGCTTTCTTCAAGAGTCCTTAAAAGAGACCTGCTTGAAAATCAGAATAATCGACTGAGAAAAGAATGCTCTGTACTTAAAGAAAGGTTTTTACATGTCAGAAGAAGACTTTCTCAGGAAAATTTCGAGTTTCATATGAAAAACGATGAAGTTTTTGAAGACTTGAAAAAAAAAATTCAGGTTTATCATGTTGAATATGAAAAATTAGTGAAAATTGTAGAAAATCTGAAGAAAAATAGAAATATTGATGCACTTGAATTACAAGTTAAAGACTTAGAACAGAGGGTTAAGGCTTTAGAAAAGGAAAAAATTAGACTTAATCGAGTTATTGACTTGAAACATGAGAAAAAAACTGAAAGTTTTCAAGACCCTCTTCGGGAAGTCGGCATTTTGAAGACTTTAGTTGAAAAAATTACTGCTGCTTGTGGGGAGACTGAGAAAAATATTGAAAAAAAAAGAGAGAAAAGAAATGAACTTGAAAAAGAACTTGAAGAGCTGAAGAATAATTGCCCTGTTGTTGAGAAGAGAAATTTTGATAGTGTTAAGAAAGCGAAGGAGTATTTAAAGGTGATAAAAAACAGCTTTTCTGCAAATACTTCGAAATTTCTGAAAATTATTAATGACCTGGAGGAGGAATTAGCGGATTTGAAAAGACAAGAAACTGTTTTATATTCTACTCTAGTTAAAAAAGAGCAGCAGTTTAGACTTATCCAAACAATGGGAAAATCTTCTATTAGTGAAAACCCTTTATCAGAAGCTTTCGTCCCTGATGTAAAATTCTTTTACAAGCCAACAATAAAATACTTGTATATTTAATCTAAAGACTTTAAAACTTTAAAATAACACTCCTTTATAATATTCTTAATCATCACTAAAAAGAATCTCCTAATAATTAACTAGTCTTTTTCTTATCCTGTGTTTTAAACTCATTCGGGGTGATATTTCCAATCATCCGATCAAACATGACAAAAAAAACAACATGAATCACAAAGACCATAACCGAAGAGTACAACTTGGGGGGATACTGCTTATAAGCGACTTCAAGTAATACAAAAAGCATAACTTTCCACCATTTTCTCTCCTCATAACAAATCAAAAACGGCAGGGTGTAGATATACCAAGTGTAATACTGTATGTGAAAAGACCTAGAAAAGAAAATTCCTATAAAATGAGTGAAAAACAAGGCATAAGCGATTTCTATCTAATCTTTACCTTCTTCTTTCATCCCCTTCCCACTACGAGGTCTGAAAACCTCATCAAAAGAACTAGGAAGGTTCAAAGATCTAAGAATTTCTTTAAAATTTCTCCCATAAACCGCTTTTCTCCAGAGAAAAACAAGTAAAAAAGCCACATGCGCTACAAGTAAAGCATTATGAAAGTTTTTCGAAACAAAAACATCATCAGGAACAAACTGCCAATAAGCAGACTCTTTCTTATCAAAGACTCTCGAGAAGTCAAAGGCCATTTTAAAGTACCCACTCGGGTTAGTCTGTAGAAAAGGCACGGCGATAGCCAATTGAAAGGCAACAATAAAAAAAACAGTGGCAAGAGTAGCAAGATAATTAAAATGCCAGTTAATCACTAATAAAAACCCAGGAAGATACAGTAAAATGTTCATTTTTATTGATAAGGCTATTGAAAAAAACACTGTTGAACTCTTCCAATGTTTTTGCAGGGATAATAAAATGCAGAGGTTCATGAAAAGAATCGCGACGCAGTCGTTGAACAATCGCAGAAGGTAAGTTGAATGCATTTTAAAGCTTAAACAACAGAGGATTAAAGGAAATTTTCCTAGTTTGTGCTCGAGGATCTTGTAAATTTTGTGGACTATTATTAGGTTTAATAAGTAGATGAAGAGGAATAAGTATTGTCCTGCCTATTTGGAGAGTACTCTTAAACTTGAACCTTTGTCGCAGATGTAGTAGAAGATTGAAAATATGTAAAGGAAACCTGCTGGGTAGACTAAAGGACCGCTTGGACCTTTTAGGTTTTGATAGTTCCAGTCACCTTCTAGGAAACCTTGACTTTGAGCCATGTAGGCTTCCCAGTCAACCTCGGTGTATCCGCGGAAGTTGATTATTGCTAGACCTCCGAGTAGTTCAACCAAAATCACAAGTCGAATATCCCAAAGTTTATTCAAAACTTGTTCCATTTATATTAATCCATAATAATCTTCCCCCAATAATTCCTAATAAAAGCACACAAAACCGCTTTATTCCTATTCTCAAAATCCCTTCCACTCTGCAACATTTCCCTAAGTTCC
Organism: Stentor roeselii; assembly: GCA_006503475.1. Lineage (NCBI taxonomy): Eukaryota > Ciliophora > Heterotrichea > Heterotrichida > Stentoridae > Stentor > Stentor roeselii. Next base: position 37,258 of record RSEH01000254.1, read on the forward strand.
TGTAACTTCCTAAGAAACTGTGTAAAAGCCTTACACTCAACAAGGTTAGAATAAAGTGCTTCAGTAAGAACATTATCAATAATTCTAGTCATGATAATGAAGTCCTTATCAAGTGCCATAAGTAAAGTTTCAATAGTTTTTTCCTTAAAGTAAAAAATCATGACTTCCTCATCAAATTTCATATCTTCCAATTCCCAGTCCTTTCCATAAACATCGATACTTGCACTTGCCTCAACATAATCAAACTTATGCGAAAGTTTCGCATTGATATGAACTCGGTCTTTAAGATTATCAAAAGTTTGCTTGATAGTCATGACAAAAACAATATTCAATTGCTTTCCGTATTCCAAATGTTTGGAATGATGAAAAATCTTCGAAATTTCAACTTGAAGCACAGAAGAGACTGACAAGGAAACTGATAAATTGTAAAGTTTCTTCTTAAACAACGGCTCGATCACTGTTTTAAAGCTACTTGGCCAGGACTGCTCTGAAAAAAAGTGGTAGTCGCCTGAAACTGATAAAAAATTTAAAAGTTCTGGATTGTGAGAGTCGCCTAAACCGATTGCCGTTAAACAGGTGCTCAGGTCTTTTAAGTCTCCTGGAATCCACTCTGCTCTTTCGAGGACTGTCGAGTTGTAGGTGTCTGGACTTGTTGAGAGAAGAAGGATTGATGTGTTGTTGTTTACGAAGATACGGCTTTTTAATAGCTGAAGACTTAGGTTTATTCCTTCGATTATGTCGGATTCTCCTTCTGAGGATAGTTCTTCGATTATTCGTGTTAGTTTTAAGACTCCTGAAAAGTTGCCTACGACTAGGCCTGAATGTTTAGAGATTCGATTGTTGAAACCTACTATTGCCATCCGGTCAGCAGAAGTCAAGTCTTTAACCAAAAAATTCAGAAACTGCTTGATACTAGCAAGCCAGTTTTTCGAATAACCAGATAAGTCCAAAATGACCAGCAGGTCAGTTCCAAGTCTTCCAGGAAAATCGCCCGTTTCGAATTTCAAACAAACAGGGACTTCATGAGGAATGGTTTGAGACATATGCAGGTAGTTTGAAGGAAAATGCAAGGAAAGCTTTTTGTTTGAGGCTAAACTCGCCTGAGGACCTGGAGTGATGGTCAAGGGTTCATCGTCCTGATAGTCGAAACCGTGATGGTTCTCAGAACGGATTCCAAGATTTGATGAAGAGTTTTTAGTCTCACAGCAGCCATGGATTATCGTTGTTCCCATTTTTATTATTCTTTGAGAATGATGGGACTATTTGAGGTTTGGATTAGAATAGGTCTTGGGACTATTCAAGGAAGTGAAAGGGTTGGAGAGATGTTGACTTTTAAAAAATAGAGGAAGTATGGGGTATTGGAGATAAGGATTTTTTTTAGATGATTAGATAAATTTAAATGTTTTTTAGGTTTTTTTTAGTGCATTAAGGATTTTCAGTATATTGGAATTATTTTTAGAAAGAATTTTTATTTTTAGAGGAGTTTGAAGGGTATTTCTAACTTAAAATGAAAATATTAGAAATTAACTATTTTTATTCATAATGGTCTTACATCTCAACAATAACACAAAAATTTTAATTATTCACTTTGCATCCCGAACTTTAACCAAGATTATATTTATATAAAGTCAAACCAAAAACCTTAAAAACAAAAGTTATTAGTAAGCCTTTATCATCTTAATCCCTAAATTATCTAACCTCTGAATCCTTGACTCGAGGCAAAAGCAGGAAACTTTTCCTGAGCAACATTCGAACTTTCAGAGTTAAGAGCACTAATCCCCCTATACAAAGCCTGCTCAAATTTATTCTTAAGCATATTTTTCGCAATAGTTTCATTTCTCAAGTCTTCAGTGATCTCAGAAATCATTTTCCTGAGAGTGTCACTTTCCTGACAAATACTTCCAATCGATTTAAAAATTTCTTCTTTTGTAATCTCAACATTCCTTTTGGCAGTTTTTTCCCTTCTAATGGCTTGAACTTCGTTTTTCCAGAATTTGAAATCTTTTCTTAGACTTCCTCTTTTGTAGAAGTTGATGACGTAGGTGTTCATTTTTCTTGTTCTTTTCTTGAACTTTTGGAATTTTGACCATTCTCCGAAGATTTCTTTCAGTTTTCGCTTGTTTTGTTGTTTTTTGAAGTAAGAGTATAGTCTGTGAGTTCTGGTTTGTTTTAAGGAAGTGTAGTAGTTGAGGATTGAAGTTAGCTCTTCAATTGACTGGTCTTGAGATTTTATGATGTCGAATAAGTTGGCTTTTTCTGATGATAAAGTTGCTTGATACTCCTCTTCCTGCAGCGAAAGTACTTCAATCATCTGGTTAAGACACTGATTAGTATAACTACTGAACTGTTTGTTAAGTCCTTGTTCAAGTAAAGTCAGCGACATCGTATTATAACCCAATCCAAATCCACATCCTCTAATAATGGAAAACCTGAAAGGCACAATGCACCAGCATGTCTACGACCTTCTAATCCCAGAAAAGCGAGAAGACGCGTTAGTAGAGCTCTCAAGAAACCGAGAAACTTTTCCAGAACTAGCTCCAATCCTGTGGTACTCAGTGGGAACAATCGCAGCTCTGTAATTTTCACTTAGTTTGCAAGAAATCGTTGAAGTCTACCCTCTGCTGGTGCCTCCAACACTTACAGTGATGACTTCGAACAAGGTGTGTAATGTTTTGGCTCTTTTTCAATGTCTGGCGTCTCATAATGACACGCGGTCAGCTTTTCTATCTGCCCACATCCCGCTGTTTTTGTATCCTTTTTTGAATACTTTGAGCAACTCTCGACCTTATGAGTATCTCAAGTTGACTTCACTTGGTGTCATTGGAGCACTTGTCAAAGCAGATGACCCTGAAGTTATTAATTTTTTGATACATACTGAAATTATTCCGTTGTGCTTGAGGATTATGGATAGAGGAAGTGAACTTAGTAAGACTGTTGCGACTTTTATTATACAGAAGATTCTTTATGATGAAAATGGATTGAATTATCTTTGTCAGACTTTTGATAGGCTCCACACGGTAAGCCTTACATAGATTTGCAGTGTACTTAATAACGTTGTTGAAGGTATCAAAGAGCAACCTTCCCAGAGGTTGCTCAAACATATTGTTCGATGTTTTATGAGGATCAGTGACCATCCTAAGGGCAAGGAGTTCTTGAAGAAGTATATACCTGCTGCGTTTAAGGAAGGAGCTTTTGTTACTGAGGAAAATACGAAAAGATGGGTTAACACGATTTTGAGTAACTTGGGAATGGCTATGCCGTAATGTTAATCTCTTTTGGAATTAGAAATCAAATTAGAATATTTTACTTGTTGAGGTATCGATTAAGTTAATCAGGTACCATTATCAATCACCCAGAATCCCTAAACCACTTCACTAAACCAACCCATCCAACCCCCAAAGACAAAATCCATTCAAACACACCTTATTCTCTAGAATTCCTAATCTCTTCAATCCTTTCATTAAACCCACAATAAATCTTATACTCCTTCTCCAGCATTTCTCCAAGTTCCAACAAAATTTCACTTCTCTCAACAAGTTCATCCTCACACTTTTCCCTATAATCTTCAATAAAGTTACTAATTCCAAGATCCTTCAAAGCAATAGGTTTTTCCGTAAGAGCTTCAACCCGTTTCGCAAGTTCAAGATTTGCTTCATGTTTATTTTCAAGTTCTTTAAGTCTTTTAGTGATCATGAATTCCTGAATAACACTAGCTCCAGTCCTATCATCTTGAATAGCATTGATGCCTTCTTGAATATCAGCTTTAAGCTGTGAGGTGTATTGAGGAACGTAAAGCATTGCAGCAGGATTTTCCCAGACCATGACGATTTTTCTGAACTCTTCAAGCATGAGTTCTGATTTGAACTCAACAAGAGAATGGATGATGTCTTGCATTACTTTCGGGAACTCTTTGACGTACTCGTCTGTTCTGGTTTCTTTTGAACTTTTTATTATCGCGTCGTTCATCACGAAGAGCATTGCTAGACGTTTTCGTTCGTCTTTCAATGAATTGAATTCTTTCAGCCACAATGCAACTAGTTCTTCTGCGTGGGAAGACTGGTGGTTCAGCATTATTGAAGAGATTTCGAAGATCTTGTCCTTGGCGGTCGATAAGCTTTTAAGTGAATCTAAAAACTCGCTTTCAAAGGGTTCCATATTAAACTATGGGGGTTCTCTAGTTGAGGATTTTTGGAAATAGGAAAATTATGATTTTTAAATTTGAAAAATGAAAAAAATTTTGGGTGTCATTAAAAGTTAGAATTAAGACCTTTAACGACTTGAAAATTTATTCATTTTCGCTTCCAATCATTTTCATTTAAATTTTTCTAAGATCCTTAAACTATAAAAATGGGTTCATTTTGTTCTGTCGGACTCGAAAAAGAAAGACCGAAACGACTTGTTTCATATAACAGCATCGAGGAAATCCGTTTCAACGCCGGGTTATTCATTCAAGAGAACCAAGACGAGTTTAGTAAGACTTATAATTTGAATACTGAGCCGATTGGATACGGAGCTTACGGCGAGGTCTGGATATGTGAGCATGTGAGGTCAAAGGAAAAAAGAGCAGTGAAAATCATAGAAAAATCAACAATTTCTCCAGAAGTACTAAAATCGCGAGGTCTTTTAGAAGAAGTCGAAATTCTTCGAAGTCTTGACCATCCAAACATATTAAAGATCTTTGAGTACTTTGAAGACTATAAAAACTTTTACATTGTCATGGAGTACTCACAACATGGAGATCTCTTCGACGAGCTTCAAAAAAGAGGAAAGTTTGATGAACAGACAGCTTCGAAAATAATGCAACAGATCTTCGCGGGAGTCAATTATTTTCATAATAAACTTGTTGTGCACCGTGACTTGAAACTTGAAAATATCTTGATAAGCAAACAAGATAAAGACGTAAATATCAAAATTATCGATTTTAATATAGCGACGGTGAAAACTTCTTTGAAACTTAGTAAATTTACTGGAACTTTTAACTACATCGCACCTGAAGTGATCGATGAGGACTATGATGAAAAATGTGATCTTTGGTCTTGTGGAGTTATTTTATTTCTCCTTCTTACTGGCGAGTTCCCATTTTTCGGCAAGGACCGAGACAAGCTTTTTTCTTGTATATTGAATGGAAAATACCAGGAAAATCCATGTTTTTCCCAGATATCTTCTTTAGCAAAAGACCTAATTTCCCATCTTTTATGTAAAAACTTGCAAAATCGTTACTCCGCACGAGAAGCTCTAAACCATCCATGGATCGAAACCTTTTGCCCATCATCTGATCACAACTTCTACCAAAGGACCCTGACACGAATGCTTTCCATAAAAAAAAAGCCTAAACTTCGAGAAATGTTTGAAACCTTTCTACTCGGACAGGTGCAGAAAAACGACTCAGAACTAAAAGAACTAGAAAAAGTCTTCTTCGAACTTGACGTTGACAGAAATGGAATGATTTCCATTCACGAGCTTTTCAATAAGTTCAAAACACAAATGCCTGAAGACCTTGCACGTAAAGAAGCTGAAAGAATTTTAAGAACAGTCGACAATGACTGTTCAGGACAAATTGATTACACAGAGTTTCTAAGAGCGGCACTTGAGGAAGAAAGTTACGTTTGCAAGGAAAACCTTATTAAAGCTTTTTATTATTTTGATAAAAACAGCTCAGGAAGTATCGATAAAGTTGAATTAAGCTCTTGGCTTGCTGAAGGCGCAGTCATTCCTATGGAGGTCATCGAGCAGCTCATTGAAGAAGCTGATAAAAACGGAGATGGAGTCATTGACTTGGAAGAGTTTCAAACACTTTTACTTGATCGCATTGCGAAAGAAGAAAACTCTCAACCTGTCAGTCAAAACGTGAGCTTTGAAGACTCTTTAAGTGAAGATTAACTTTGTATGTCTAAATAATGATTATACTGAATGGATATTTTATTTGGAAGGAACAGGGCGAAAACTGTTGAGAAAGAACCTGAAGTAAGTCCTACTTTCGCTCAGGAAGTCCTTGACTTGGAAATCGAGTTTAACTTCAACCCGAGACTTAACAACTTGCAACAACTCATGTCGCTTTACTCACAGGGAATAGAGTTTTACGAGTCACTAAAAAACCCGAAGTTTAATTATTACAAGAATAAACTACAGGAACTACTTTCAAGGCCTCAAGTTAAAGCGATTTTAACACCTGAAGAAAAAGTATTGAAAAGAGTCCCGAGTTTGCAGTTTGATAGAACTTGTGAAAAAACTCTTCAAACTCATGTTGTGGAGACACAGTCATTGTCAAAGCTTATCAAGCAAAATGTGAAGGTCCAAGCAGATAGTTTAACAAATCGACTTGAAAATCGAAAAAAACTTAGAACTTTACAAAGAAAAAAAAGCGAAATAAGTCCTTTTGATAGGTCTGCTGGACCTGACCCTGTCGAGATCTTTGAATCTGAAGTGGAAGAAATAATGGAAAGATATGCGGAGTTAAAAGCGAAAGTTAAAAATGAGGTTGAAGAAGCTTATCAGGAACATCTCTCTGAACTTCAAGACTGTCAAGATATTATCCTTGTCAAGCTTTTTGAACAGATGAAAAAAAATATGAAGGGTGAGATTGAAGGAAAAATTAGAAGTCTTGATGAGAAGAAAACAGCTGAAATTGCAAAAGCTCGTGAAAAACTTTCGAGATTTTCTTAGTATTGGGTGGATTTACTGTATTTTTTACTTGATAATCAAATTTGCATTTTTAGATTCACTTGAAAACCCTCCATTGTTTTCTATTGGTTAAAAATATGTCGAGTTCTTCCCAGGACAATAGAGAAAGTGGTCGGGATCGTCATCGTGATAGGGACGGTTATAGAGAAAGGGATAATAGAGATAGAAGGGATAGAAATCGAGATGATGACAGGGATTCGGATAGAAAGTTAGAAGAAAACAATCTGTACATATCTAACCTTAGCTATTCCACCAAAGACAGTGACCTAGAAAAGCGTTTCCAAGAGTTCGGAAGAATAACTCACTGCAAAATAATCAAAGACCACAACTCTGGTAAATCTCGAGGTTTCGGTTTTGTGACATTCGAAACAGTAGCCGAAGCTGAAAAAGCGAAAGAAGCACTAGACAACACTGATCTCGACGACCGCAGGATAAGAATAGAAAAAGCGCGAAGGTCAGGAGACCGAAAACCAAGTCCAAGACGCGACAGGTACAGTCCAAGACGAGACCGCACTCCAAGAAGATCTCCTAGAAGAGACCGGCGAAGTCCAAGACGGTCTTATAGGAGTGACAAGTATAAGAGTAGCCCTCGAAGATCTTCCAGAAGTCCCAGAGTCTCTAGAAGTCCAAGGAACAGAAGCCCGAGATATCGACGCTCACGTAGTTAATTTGCCCCGTTAAAGTCAATGCTAAGGTTCTAGGTTAAGGTCTCGAATGAACGGCAGGCTTGCCGCTTCTTGCAACAGAATTCATTCGATAAGGTTTCGTGGAAAGAACTTTTTGAATTGAATTGAAACAGTTTGAGGATTTTTCTTTATTTGATTGAGGTTTTGGAGGATTTTTCTTTATTTGATTGAGGTTTTGGAGGATTTTGGGAGTTTTTAGAGGGATGTGATTTTTGGATGGAGGCATTTTTGAGGGTTTATGGGATTTTAAGATGGTTTGTTTATTAGGAGTTATTGTGTGAAGAAGGAGGTGTTATAATGAAAAGATTTTGATTTTATATTTTAATACTTGTATGGCCGGCTTAACACTCATTAATAAATGTCAGCAGTTAAAAAAGTTCAAAAAGCTCCAAAAGATTCAGAAAAACTATCAGCTAAACCAAATCAAGCTAAGCCCAGTAGTAAAGCTCAAGACAAGCCAACTCCATCAATAAAAGAGGTTGAGCTTACTAAAGCCCATTCCCCCCTACCAGACCACTCAAAGTCTCTAAGCCCATCAAAAGACAAGTCAATCTCAAACCTCCGAAATCACAGCCACATAGACGAAATCGAGGCAAAAATAAAATCACGTAAACGTCTTCTAGAAACCTTAGAAGACTCGACGAGTTTCTGCAACGACGAGATGCTCCTTCAACTCCACTCGAGAGACAGTCTAATCGAGGAGCAAAACAAAGAAATAATTTCATTAAAAGCCCGAATAAAGCACGAAAAAAAGAAAGAATCAAAAAACAAGATAAAACCCGAGCATCAAAAAATCACAGAACTCGAAAGTGAAAAAATCGCCATCGAAAACAAATACCTCGTCATGATCGACAAGCTCCGCAACGAAATCTCTAAACTCGAAGACGAAAAACTCCAACAAGAAGTAACCCAAGACACCTTAAAAGAAGAAATCGAAATTCTTCATTCAAATCTTCGTTCAAAAGACTCAGAAATGCTTTCAATGATTGTTGATATTAAAAAGTTATCTGAAATTATTCAACAGTTTAAAGACCTTAACCTTGACCTTAACGCGAAGATCGAGAAACAAAATTCTGACTTTGAAGAAATGTCTTCAAAGTACTACGAAGCGCAAGTAAAGACTTCAAGTATGGCGGAAGTTGAGAGTTCTTTACAGGATTATATTGATTCTTACTCCAGGTCTGAATCTCGTGCGAATAAATTGTTTGAAGAACTTCGATCATCTCATCTTCTTTATGAAGATTTGCAGGCTTATTGCAAGTTCGCTGAAGAAAGACTAGAAAAAGCTCAGAAAGAAATCGAGGGAGATAAAGAAGCTGTGAAGATCATCAGAGAAGTCAGGGTGGAACTTGGAAGAAAAACGAAAATTGAAGTTGTTGAAAAGCAGGAAAAGCAAAAATCTGAAAAAATCAGGAAGACTCAACTTGAACTTGACAGGGCTTTACGTAAAATAAACGAACTTGAACTTGAATATAAACCAATCACTGATCAGGTCATGGGTCTCAAAGAAACCATCGAAAAAATGAAGAAACAATCAGCGGATAGTGTGGAAAATCTTCATAAAACAATTAAAACCTTACAGGACTATTCAGATTCTTTAAAAGCTGATGTCGCCTCGCTTCGATTAGACATTTCAAAAAAAGATGCTAAGATCGTTGCAAGTCTTTCAAAACTTTCAGCAGCTGAGGCAAAAATTTCTCTTTTTCCTGAAAAAATCTCGAAAATCACTGAAAATTTGCAGTTTGTAGAAAGAGAAAATAAAGACTTGCGACAGAAACTCTTTGCATTGAAAACTCAGATAAATGAAAAAAACTCTTACATTAACCAACTAGAAAAGCAAAACACGAAATACGTTCTCAACATTCAAGCCCTTCATGACGAGTTCTGGAAAAAAGACACAGCTTTAATAAAAATCAAAAAAACCTTATCTCAAATGCAAAAAAACGCTTCAGGTCATCCAAATCGATCTCCTTCTAAAGCAGAAAACAACGAAAAACTTTTAAAAGAACTTCAAGAAAAAGACCAAAAAATCGAAATTTTAAAGGAAATGGTGAAAAGTTCTCAAATTAAAAAAGAAGTTCGAAAACTCAGTCCAGACACCAGTTCCTTTGAAATTCATTCAGAAAAGAACTCAAGAGTGACTCATGATTTGATTAATTCCCTCGCTGCAAAGACTATCAACAAGTTCTTCACAGTTTGTAGCTTTCACAAAACCTCGGCACAGGAAAGTCCACCTGACTTGCAAAGACTTCTTAAAAAGTTAAAGCAGGACTTGAAGTCTTACTCGAATTTCAATGTTAAAGATTTGCAGAACTCGGTCCCTGAACTTCAATATCATTTTTTTGAGAATAAAGTCAGTGTCTCGCTTGATGAACTACTTTCGGCTATTGGAAAAGTAATAAGGGATAATTAATGGAATATATTTTAGAGGATTTAAACACTTTTGAGAAGGAGTACTCGCAGTTAAGGAATTTTGATAAGTGGAGGTATTTTAGGGATTCACATGGAAACTTTTTTGAATTGAATTTGAAGTGTCAGTTTGTGAAAGTGGTTAAAGAGTTCTCGGTGGATTATTTTCTGGTGGCTTGCTTGTTGAAAAGAAGAGCTTTGAAGAACTCAGAGGAGATTAAATTGAAAATCAAACAATTATGGTCAACTATAAACCCAGCAAAACTACCCCAAATCGCTAAATCAGTTCATTTCTCATTATTAAAACTTTTATACAGTCAATTCATGACAATCCCCTCACAAAATTTCGAATCCTGGCTGAAACACGACCTCGATTTAGACATTCCATCTAAAACCTTCCTAAACTTTTCATCATTTTCCTCTTCAATTTTCGACGTAGTTGATTCATTATCAGGAAGTAAAATGCAAAGCGAGTACTTAAAAATCTTAGAAGACTGTAAAAAATCTCTAGAAACTAATGAAATTTTTTTAAAAACATCTCAAAAAGTCAACATTAGCATCTACGTCAATAAAAAAGCGAAATCAGGAAACTTGATCACAGAATTATCTGAAGATTTTCCAAGTCAAGACAGAAAAATTCCTTCTCAGAAATTAAAAATGCCGAAAAATATTCAGAAAATTTTCGACACTTGGACATTGAAGAAACTTTTAAACACTCGTAAAAATTTATTTAATCGGGATTTAAGCCCTAAAAATCTTTGTGCGAAATGCGCAGGTAGTAAAAATATACATAATTTATCAAAGAAGGTAGATTTTTTAAGCCCGATATCGAAAACTCCTCTCAGGGATAGAAGGGATAAGTTGAAGGCGAGAACTCCAGATATTTTAACTAGTTTAAATAACTATTCATATCATTAAGAATTATGCGATCTATACCTCGAATAAGTAACCTCTGCATTTTTCAAATAAAAGTCTTTCCATTTGAGTAACTCCTAATAAATGTCAAGTGGAAGTGAAGACGAGGAGTCCAAATTGGACACAATGAAAGAAGCGATGACCAACACGCGCATCCACTGCAGTGACTTTACCAAGACAATGGAACTGAAAGCAGTCCGATTCGCGATGGAGTCGATAGTGAAGGGCAAGATGGACAAGGACTGTGCCACGGCGATAAAAGCGAGAGTAGATGAAGATAAAGACTTCGACGACAACACCATCGGCTCGTGGCAGGTGATAGTTGGCAAGTCATTTGCCGCTAGTTTGACATACCATACGAGTTTTATGATGTTTTTTGACCTTATAAAGCAAAGGCGCACTATTTTGATATTTAAGACTCAGTAGATAACTAGACTTTACTAATTACTTAATTTTGATATTTAAGATTTAGTAGATAACTAGTCTTAAACTTTTATTAAGTTATTACTTAAAATAATCAATATACTGCTTTTCCAGCACTCTTAGACGGTATGGGCTAAACTTTGGAAGGACTTTTTTATTTGTGATATTTTTATCGCTTTTACTTGAATGTAAACGACTTTGAGAACTTTTCAACTTTGTTGACGCGAGCCGGTTGTTCAGGTCGCTGATAAATCCAAATTCTTTGTAACTTGAAAACACTGTCTTTGGCTGCGAGACGAAAGGAAGCACATGAGCCTTTTTCTCATAAGGGTAGAATTTATTCGTAGGCTTCTGTGAAAGGAACTTTTTCGGTAATGACTTTACCTGCTCCTTAAGTGGTTGTTTCACATTTCTCTTCGAGAAAAACGTATCAGCTGGAATTATCTGAAAGTCTTCTACTTGTTTTTTCACTATATTTAAATGATTTTCTGGAAAAAGTGACTTTTCCGGAGTTTTTTCTAATTTTTTCCCGGATTCAGGGTGTTTTTTACCTTCAGCTCTTAAAATGACTGTTTTTCCCTGTGTTTTCGGCCTGTTTTCCACTTTTGTTTCAATCCCTTTGCTTTCAACCCTATCAGAAACAGGATTTTCAACTACACGTATTTTAAAATCTTTTCTTCTCTCAAGCGACTCTGAACTACTTCCCGAGTCCAGCTGAAGATGATATTTTTCAGTGATTTTATCAATAAATTTCCCAGGATTTTCATCAAAATCCGAACTAGACTCATTTAAACTCGACGAACTTCCCGATTTCAATTTTTTTTCCACTTCATCCTCAATTTTTCTACTTTTTTCCGAAGAAGTCTTCAGATCTTCAGTGATTAAATTTGATTTTTCCGGTATTTTTTTAAAATCAAGTTTAGGAATTTGTTGTTTTGGACTCGATTTCAAGAATTTCGGAGTTTTTTGCTTTGATTCTGGAAGGTCTTCAAGAAAACTGATTTTTTTTTGCTTTGTGTTGGATTTTGGGGAAGTTGATTTTGAAGGAGAGGGAGTTGAATTGCTTTGTTGTTTGTGTATCACTGTTAAAATGCATAAAGGTTTCATTTGTTCTGGCTCGAAGGCTGTTTTCGAGATGATTGAATAAGAAAGCAGAGTTGTTAGAATTTTTCGATTTAGTTCAAAATTCTCGGTTTGAGGTGATGGCTCGATTTTAATGATGTATCTCGGCTTTGATTGTTGAAGGGTTTCTGTTAAGGTCTCTGGAGGGGTGATTATTTTCTTTTGAATGCTTATTTTTGAAACAAGTGCAGGACTTTGAACTGGTTTTTTTAAACTTGAATAGTTTCCAGTGGATTTTTTGTCTAAAGGGGTTGGAATCAGGTCAGTTTGATCTTTTTTCTTTATTTCGCGTTTTTCTTTTTTGAGATTTTCAGTGACTGGTGCAGTTTTCTCTAATTTTTCCTCTTGGCTTATTGCAAAAAAATTGCAAAGAGAGTAAGTTTCGTTAATATAGAGGGTTTTGGAAGTAGCTCTAACCTTGTCCCTGTTGATTTCGACATAATGAAAGTATCTCGAAATCAACTTTTTCCTGGTGAGAAAACCTCTGATGTGTTTTTGTATTAAGAGAATTTCGTGAAGATAGTTTTCCATTTATAAGGAAGTTTAAGTGAAACCTGGAAATAATCTGGTTATTGGATGATTTTGAAGAAAGTGATTAGATTTTAGGTAATTTTGTGTTCATTATAATAAATATCGATGAATTTATTAAGAGGTTTTTAGGGATAGAAAGAAATAGTATGGATTTATTAAGGTTATCTCTGAAAGTATTTTCCTATTCTAAAGAGTTAAAAATTTTAAGATCTCCTGGTGCCGGCTCTTTTTCATCATAATTGTTATATGATTACAGTTTCAGGTTTTCTCATAAATGTTCAACGGTATTGAAAATGATAAAGATATGAAAATAGACTATTATGGGCTTTTTTATATATTTGGGCCTGAATATTGAATTTTATTCAAAAGAATATGAAAATTTTCTTCTATCTGAAAATCTATTTTCCTCTTTTAGATAAATGCGACCTGAATGAAGCTTGAAGCCTATTCCATTAAAATCAAAAATCTCACAATTCCAGATGACTCTCTTCCTCCAACAAAAAATTCCTTAACCCCTAAAGCCCCTTCCAACAAACCCCAAAACTCAAATTCTCATAACCAATAAAAAACCTCTAAAACTTCAATAACCAAAATTCCTTAAACCAATCCAACTCTAAAAAACATCGATAATAATGGGAGGGACATTCATGTATCCTCTACTCCGTGATTTCCTTCCACCTTCCCTCTTCCAAGACCTATGGATCCGTTTATTGATCCCTTCGAAGTCCGAACCAACAGACCCTCGTCTAAAAACAACAGGTTTAATGACGCGTTTAAACAGTCCAATCGGAATATCTTCAGGTCTCGACCTAGAAGGCCGAGCAGTGGGAAAACTAATCAAGCTCGGTTTAGGATTCGTTGAGATCGGCCCTGCAGCTCCGACATCAGAGTATTTTCCCTCTGAACATTACAAATTAACAGAAGAGTCTCTTGAAAGAGTAGGACCGATCAGTTCTTTTGGAGCACTTTGGGTTAAAAAACAACTCATGCGGCAACCTCAAGGCCCAAGAGGGGTTGACTTAGTCCCTTTAAGGGAAAACATTGACTCTGTTCCTCATACCACTGATGATGATTATATCTTCAGTGTTAATAAACTTTACAGTCAAGTTGATTATTTCAGTTTTAATCTCTGTGCAAGTGAATTTTTACCTGTCAAGTTTTATCAAAAAACAGCACGTTTAACGAAATTTTTAGAAAATATCACAAGTCAAAGATTTATCGAAATTGGACTTAGAGCTGCTGAAAATACTGGACTTTTACCACCTGAACATGAAGGAAAAAGCAGAAAAATTTATACTCCTTTTTATATCAAAGTCAATCAAAACTGGCAGGATCCTCAAATTTTAGAAGAACTTGTAGAGACTTGTGTTAAGTTCGGAATAGATGGATTGATAGTAGGAAATGAAGAGGAAAACATTGAGAAATCACGAGAAATCTTAGAAAAAGTCTGTAAAATCTCGAGAGGAAGACTAGAAATCATCAGTTTTGGAGGTATCAGGACTGGAAAAGAAGTCCTAGAGCGTCTTAAACGAGGAGCTCGACTAGTTCAGATATTTTCAATCCTTCTCGAAAAAGGTCCCCAAGAGTACCAAAGAATCCATCAAGAGCTCTTAGAAGCCCTATCAATCGAAGGTTACCCATCACTCCAAACAATATACCAGAATGTCGATTTTGATTAGAAATCCATTAATTACCTAATAAATCAGCATTCAGCATCATGAAACTCCCAAGTCTGGTCCTTCGATCTTTGTCCTCTTGTTTCCCTGACGACTTTTTTATCATCTTTCGGCTTCCTCTTTGCCTTAGCAGTGGAAAGCATGGAGCTGATACTTAAGACGGTTGTGGTGACGTTCATATTCGGTTTCCATCCTGGTTATATTTTACCGTCATACAAGATAGACAAACAAATAAAGCCATTTGAATAAACATGCTCGTGGACTGGAGGCTTTCCCACAAAAACAACTTCAGGTGAAGTGAAAGGCTGAGTGAGTCTTACGTAATCTTCTTCAAATTCAAAGCTTAATCTGAATAAAACTTACGAAAATCTTTCATTTTCGTAGATGCTTCCTTCTGGACCTCGGAATGATACCCGCCATTTAAGTTCTTCGTCATCTGAAACGTGCACGTCGAAGTTCATATGATTTCTCTTTATTTGAAGTAATTCTTTTTCTAGACGGATTCTTGCGACCTGCCTCATTATTTTATTTATATATTTATTTAGAATAGAATGGAAGGGTTTAGAGAAAGGAAGGACTTGAGATGGAATAAGGAAGTTGATTTGGATGGACTTGTGAATATCGGATTTCAAAAGGGGGGCTGGGAGGATTTGTTTTAAGTTAAATATGGGATAGGACTGGACTTTGGGTTTGGACTTTGGGTGAAATGTTTGACGTTAAAAGGATGAATTTTTAGGTTTTAGAATTTTTTGGAAATTTTGTTTGGAATTAATTTTTTTATTTAATTTTGGTGGATTTGGAAGGATGGAAGAAAAGGCCATTTTTTATTGTTTTACTGAATTAGTTTAGGTTGAGATTATTTCGTGGAGATGAGATTTATGTGATGTTGAATAATTAGAGTCAGTTTTAATTTGTTACTTTTGATTTTATTGAAGGTTATTTAGTTTAGAATGATTCTTGGCCACTTGAGATGTTGATAATAATAACCTAAAATCATAAAATTGTTAATCTAAATATGAAAGATTATTCTATAAATCTAAAAATTTAGTGAATAAAGAAAATATTATTCAAATGACGATCATCTCAATAAAGTTGTATTAAAGAGCTATTATTAGCCTTTCTAAATTTAAACATTCATCATCCCTAATCAATCCATAAACTTATTAATTAATAGTAATCCTTGCACAAGCATAACTCAGGTCTAATTCCTTTTTCATTCGCAATAATTTCGCAAGGTCCTGCATAAGAGTCCAATCTAGAAATCGACAAAATCCTAGTTTTCAAAGGATATCTCTTAAATGAAAGAGGCTCAACCCTATACCTCCTTCGACTGGCATCAGTGAATTCTCCATCACTAGTTAAAATAAAAGTGACTTGAAATTTCGCCTTTTTCGAATCAACAGTTTCTATTTCCAATTTAAAAAGTTCCTGAACATTCGACACTCCAGTATGATAAATCTTAGAAATCTCACCTAAGACCACTTGTTTACATACACTGCCCGAAGGATATTTAAAAAAAGAGTAACTTTCTGTATTGATTATTTGTTCTGCATAACTTTTCAATCCTTCTATCAATTTATTCACTTTTCTATCAGGATTCTTAATTTCTTGCATTTTTAAACAAGCGCAATCCCAAGGTCTTATTCCCATATCTTCACAAAGTCTATTCCTCGACACGATTTGACTCATCAAATTAACTGACCTTGGGTTATTATCCTGAAGTCCTTCAAGTTCTAAAATCGTTTTCCGATAATCAAGTTTCGAAACAAGTCTTTTAGTATTAGTCTCCAAACTATGATAAGAAAATTCGACCTGGTCAAGTAATCTTTTACTAGCAATTAAAAAGAACCCAGGGAGTTTATTTTCTTGATAAGCATCAAGATCTCTGAAAAAGTCTCCATAGCGCATTCCATGATCCGCCTGTAAAAAGACGACAATATCATTGTCCTGTCCGAAAGTCTTCAAAAAGTCATCTAAATGATCTCGAATGTCTTCATTCAAGGTCTCCGCATGATTGCCTGTATATTCATGAGCAGCACTTAAATGAACATACAACATCATATTAACTCCTTGATTCATTCTCACAACATCATTTGTATAGTTCAAGATATAATAATGTGACATAAAAGGACCAATGCATCGTTGTTCAGAACTGGTCTTTCTAAAGCTGCTACTTGAAAATTTCTCAACAGCGCAGTAAAAAGGGTTGACTGAGTACTCCACATCAGGGTACCTTCCGATATAATCCACAAAACTCCCATCACAGTCCTCAAAAGCAACTAAATTAATATACCCCTTGTCCCTTAGCATGTTCCACAAGGCTTTTTTTCCAAGCATGTCCTGATTTTTATTCTTGATGTTCAGTTCTTTGTACTCATTGCTTCCTGAAAAGATTGAAATTTGGTTCTTTGGAGAAGTCTCGCCCATGTTGTTGTGAAGTTTGAAGTCAAAAACTGAATAATTTGAGTTTTTGTTCAGGGAATTCAGGTAGTCGACTATTGAAGGAGTCTTACGGAAAAAGTGACGACGGGAAAGGGAGTCAAGAGTTAGGATGTAGATTATTTTTGGCCTTTTTTCGACTTTGGATTTTGCTTTATTGTAGGCGGACTCGTTGAATATTGGAGTCATGTAAGCTTGCATGAATTTTTCGTCGTCGTCTTCGCAGCTGCCTAGACCGAATTCTAGATTTTTAGCGTTTATTGGGTTTTTGTAGGTTTTTACTTCCCATCCTACATGGCCTTCTTTTCTTTTTATTAGTTTTCGATTGTCTATTGGGCCGTAGATTAGTTCGTGGTTTTTGTTTTTAGGGCAAGTCATAAATAACAGATTTTTCGATCTATCTATCTTCAAATAAGTATCATTTTGTTTGTTGATTTCTGAGCATTTGGGATATCCATGATGGGGAAAAATTTGGTCGCCTCGATAAACACTATACCCGAATGTCGATGGCTGACAAGAAATACTTTCTTTTCTAAGCTCTTCAGTATCATCGATTAGAAAAGGCGAAGGGTTATATTTAAACTTAGAGTTCGGTATCTGGATCTCGTTTCCCTTACTTGTAGTATTTCTTTGTTCTGGAAGCTTGGTCACTGTCCTGGCTTTGAGATTTTCTGATGAGAAGAATTTCGGAAAGGTTTTGTTGAATTTTTTGTGATAAGATCGTTTTTTCGGGTAGTAGTTGAGGAGAATAGCTGTGTAGATGAGAATCAGAAGAAATAAGTACCCAGTTTTCATTCTTAATATATAAAACGGATAGAAGATGATTTAGAATTACTAAAGAAAAATATTTAGAAAGAGGAAAAACTATTGAAAACAGTCTTTTATTGGTAAAAGATAATGAATAGTACTTAGATTGTTTGTTCTTCAAGGAAGGTCATTGGATTTATGTCTGAAGCACTTTAAATTTAATATTTTAACATTATATTACTTATTCATCATTAAAAAACAATAATTTTGTACTCTTCACTTTCCTATTAAAACCATCTCCTCTAAAATTTTTAAAAACTTATATCATCTAAGTTTGTTTTATTAAAAAATTGATAATTAACTGCATAGTATAAATGTCTTTTAGAAACCCGAAAAAACTGCAAACTCTGCCTTTAAGTTCAGAAATGACCTTTAATGACTTCAAAAGGTCGATTTCATTCAAAAAAGAGCACTTTGAGTCATTTGAAGACCGAGGATCGATGCAACTTCTGGCTCCTCAGGTGATAACAGAAGATTCAACAACTCCTCAATTCAAATCGTATCAAACATTTTCAACAACAGTTTCAGAGTTCGAGCCCTATCTGGAAGAAGAGCACTATTTTCGCCGTAAAGTCTTTTCGCATAAATACAACCCCAACAATCCTTCCTCTCGTTTTTTTTTTAAACAGAAGCAAGAAGCTTGCGTGACAAGCGATTCTGAGATGAACAAGACCTGCGATTGCGAAATATTTTAAAAAATCTTGAGTTTTAATAAAAGTATAATCCCTTTTTAACTAACACCCTTATTTCACTAAAACTTCTATTTTTACTAAAAATCTCCTATTTTTATTGACTTTTCCGCTTTCGGCAACTTGGTAGTTTTCCCAACGAGCTGTCTTCTCTTCAAATAGGCCTCTCTAGCCTCCGCGTCTCCAACACAAACAAAGTCATCATCCAAATTATCAGGTCTACTGAGTTTGACAGCAAAAAAGTCTCCATCTTTAAGAAAATAAGGTTTTTTCTTCAGGTTGTGAATGCCTTGAGCTGTGTTGCTTGTCCGGCTATTAAGAAGTTTTCCTTTTTCCTCTGCAGGGCGGTCGTCTTTTAACACTTCCCATTCGAAGGAGTTTGATTTGAATCTTGCAAGGACTAACTCGGAAGGGCTGCAAGTCAAGTTGAACAGGGAAATCGCGTGATGGTAAAGGTGGTCGATGTTTGGACTTGCTCCTGAGTCGAAAAAAGTGTCGATTATGTTTTGGGTGGATTTTGAGCATGAATCACGCAGGCCTATGAAAATTTGAACTCCTGTGAAAGAGCTTGCGTCGTTGGTGTCGAGTGGCTCGACTAATAAGCTGGATCCAAAAGAAATAGCAAGTTTCTTCAAAGTTTTATTATCTTCCTTATAAACCTTTCCAGGCCACAAAGTCTTAGTCAGTTCTCTAACCCTAACAAAATTTTTCCCAAGAGGATTAACATCCTTATTCCCCTGCAAAATTTCCTTCAAACTTTTCATCAAAGTATCTTCAGGAAGTGACAACTCACAAGCAGGTTTAAACCCATTCGGTCTTTCATCCAATCGAACACAAAAATGAATTCTAAGAGTTTCAGACTCAACAACAGTATCAACCGATTTAACCAGCAACAAATCACAGTCCTTAACCGCAACTTTAAACAACGAGAGATTTTCCTGTTTCAAAGCATTAATCGGGTCTTTAAGCCAGTCAGTTCTATAAAGTTTAAACAAATCAGGATTAAACCCAAGGACTTCAGCAGCTCTTTTCTTGACATCAGCGACTTTTTCCGTTTCCTTCACAAAAATTTCCTTGGGTGAGTCATTAGGTTCAAAAGCGACTTTAACAACAATAAGTCCATACCCTGGAGGTTCTCCTCTTTCAACCTGAAAACGATAACCTCCATCTAAAAATTCTGGAATATTCTTCAAAAATGAGTCAAGGTCTTCCCTACAAACGACTTTTCCATCAACCAACTTGCGAAGCCTTACAGGAGTTTCAGGTTCAATTGCAAAAACAACTCTAGCTTCTTGAATCAAGTCCTTAACCCTCCATTCACGAATGACCAGATGTTGAACAGGGTTATTCGTTTGAAGTTCATCAGTAAGTAAAACAGTGACCAAGTCCTCTCCCTGGTCATTTTTCTTTAACTCGACCATCGGAATCTCCGAGTCTTTAAGAGAAATGGTAAGAGTCATCGAATGGTAAAACTTCAAAGCGATCAGTGAAGAGTCATCATCACGAGAAGTGAGTTTTTTTTCTCCACCTTCGGACTTCCGATATTTAAACTCAAGTTGATTTAAGTCAAGTTTCAAGTAATTGCTGATTTTTTCTTTTAGTCTTAAAACTGACCAGCCTTTGTTACAGATGACTGAAAATTTTTCACCTGAAAAATTGCAGGATAATGAAAGAGGTTCACAGTCTGGCCCGATATTTTCTAGGATTGACTCGATTTTTTCATTGTCTCGAGGAAGGATCAAGAAGCAGGCCTTGTGAAAGATGTTTTCTTTTGAAAGAGTTGAGTCATTTTCAAGGGTTTCTAAGGAACGGAGGATGTGGACACATTTACTTGATAAGGGTTGAGATATGAAGATTTGATGAGAATTGAAAAGATCAGGAAAGTCTTCAATAAGAGTAATCGTGAGATGATTTTTCAGGTCTTCAACTAAATCTGTTTTTTCAAGTTTTAAAGAAATTCCTTGTGACAAGCTGCTTGTTTCTTGATCTTTGTAAATAAAAGCGTCGTCTGAGAAGTCAAAAAGATCAAACGGCTGGATCTGAACCTCGATGATATTTTTCTGCTCCTCATAAAGAACTCGATGTTTTTTGTAGTCCTCATTGAGACTCGATATCACCGGTGCCCAGTAACTAGGCACTTCAGGAGGAACAACAGAAGGTAGGTCTTTTGCCCTGTAAATCAAAATATAAGCAGTTTCACTTGACCCCCCGAATTGTTTTTTCAGTCTTCCTGAGCGAATCGGAGTGACAACTGAATCATTAAAATCAAACCAATTCATCAACAATGCAACATCTTCAGGGTTTTCACTGAACTCTACTGCATCAAAGTTAATTTCTTCTTTTGGTTCTTTTTTCTTTTGAGCTCTTTTCTTGCCTCGGTTTTTCTTGTTTTTCTTTTTTCTGCTTTGGGCCTTTTCTGGATTTACTTGCGGTTTTATTGGGTCTACTGGAGGAGCTCCTGGCTCCCAGTGGCCTTGACCGAAGATGTCTCTGATGTAAGCGTGGTAATGACCTGAATGAGCACCGCCTCCGTGGATTATGACGGCGAATAACTCGTAAATTGAACCTGAATCGCAAAAGACACTCATGTCCAGTTCTAGAGGAAATTCGAAGTTTGAATTTATTTTCATTCTTTCGTAGGTTTTGTTGTCGTATTCGAAACGGTTTAGTGAAAAATTTAGAAGTTTTGGTAACTTTGATATTCGGGTTCTTCTTGTTGCGTCAACTTTTTTTTGGCAGATTTCGCAGAAGTATTGGTTTGAACCGTCTAGGATGGAATCTTTTGTTAGGTCTTCGAGACTTGCCAGCAACCCACTAAGTCCTTTAACCCTAAGTCCAATATCCGCAAAGTCCTCTTCCCTCGGGGACTCATTAAAGCAGACCCTACAAGTAGTAGAGTTGACAAACTTTCCCTTAATATGACTACTGACGAGTTCTGAGTACTGCGTTCCCTGCAAGACCCTATCAAGACAGTCAAAAAAGACCCTAGAGAGTTCCTGAACATCATGTTGAACAACGACTTCTTCACCAGTCCATCCAAAGCTCTTCGTGAGTGCCTGGGTGCTGATTGCCTGTTCATCAATAAATGCGAGTTTTACAAACAACTCCTGCAAAGCCGTCAAAATTTCTCTTTTTTGACCTGCCGGAAGCCATTCACTTGGCTCATTGATCGAGTTTTCAAAAAGTTTCAATGAAAAAATCGCACTTCTCAGCTCTGGAGTCATGAAAAGAGCTTGAAAAAGAGAATTTAAGTAACAAGTCGCACCTCTGTCTAACACTTACTGGTTTAAAAGACCTACAAAGTTACTTGGACTGCGAGGGTTCGGAGGACGATGCATCTCCCCAGCCATTGAGTCGCTTTTGGCTTGTTCGGCTGAGAGAACACAAAAGTCTTCATCACCATCTTCAGCGAATAGTCCATCGATCATTTATTGACGGGTGTTGAGTCATTGAGGATGTGGAAGGAGAGAAGGAGAGAAGGAGGGAAGGAGGGAAGGAGGGAAGGAAAGAAGGAGAAAAGGTTTCAGAAAGAATTGATTTTAATGTTTGGAGGATTTTTATTGAGGGTTACTTTAAATGAAGTTTCAATGAATATGAGGAAAGTTTAGAATTTAGGCGATTTCTGTGAACTAAAGGTTTTTATATTTCTTTATTTTTTTGGAAAAAAGTTTGATAGTCCTATATTTTTGGGTATAAAGGTTTTGGTATAAGGTTTTAATAGTCCTATATTTTTGGGTATAAAGGTTTTGGTATTTCTTTATTTTTGGTTAGTTCTTCTGATCCATTAAGTTCAAATCCGCCTTTTCTTTCATCTTATTCACGATTATCAATGGATAATATACAGGAAGATGAAAGCGAACTTATTATTGATCCTCATGATTTTCATCTTCTTAGCCGTGGTTTTCTTCCTAAGCACCTGGCCACGTCAATCAAAAACCAACTTAAAAGTAATCTACGAGCCTTCAGACACTATCCAAAAGCCAATCATTTCTCTTCAAGTTTCAAAAACTCTAGACCCTCATCTCGACATCGAGAATAAAGCCAGTACCAGTGTCTTCAAGCCGATCAGCTACGGCTTCACTTCAACAGACGCTAAAAACTTATTCAAACTACTTCCACGTCCTCAGTGCCTTCCTTTAAACATCTTCAAACATCTCCCTGACGGTTCAGTTGAAGCATCATGTGGGAATCAGTCAGTTTTCGGCATAGAAAATTCCTCGATTTTTCCAGAAAAGATGGGAAAAAACCCTCAAATCTTCACATCTGTGAACCTTGGAATGACTAAAGTTCTTAACAAGTCCTCTGAGTTCCATTTCGTCAAATGTGAAGAGAAAAAAGATGTTTTTCTTAGAAATGTGAGAAATGAACAAGCTGCTGAAAGAACTGAGGAAAAGACGGCTTTTTGGAAAGATTTTTTTAAGACGAAAGAAGTTAGGCCTTTGACTGTTGTTGCTTTTTACATCGATAGTGCCTCGAGACAGTTGATTTATAGAATGCTTCCGAAAACTGTTGAGTTTTTAAATGAAGTTATTTCGAATAACTCGAATTTTATGGTTGCTGAGTTCTTGATTAATAATGCGGTTAAAGCTTTTACTGTGCCGAATATGACACCGATTAATCTTGGAATTTCGATTAGTAGTTTTGAGAAAATGTTTTTTGGGAATTATATTGAACCGGGTGCTGATAGACTTTTGGAGGTACAGGCGAATAGGTCGTTGTTTACACATTTTAGGGATTTGGGATTTGTTACTGCTTATACTAGTGATGCTGTTGCTGAGACTATGGCTTATATTTTTGGTAGGAAGGCTATTGTTGACCATCAGGTCAGCAACTTCTGGACGCTTGGCAACTTGCACTTTGGTCTTGATGAGTTTAAAGATAAAGATGTTTGTATGGGTTCTCATCCTCCTCACTATTATACACTTTCTTACATTGAGCAATTCATGAAGAACTATCCAAAAACAAATAAATTCATTTTTGCTCATATTAACACTGCTCATGAAGGAACTGGTTCCAGACTTAACATTGCAGATAATGATTTTCGAAATTTTTTCAAAAATCTAATAGAAAACTTCGATCATGAAAATGAAGATCTAGTATTTTTACTTGGTGGCGACCATGGCACCTCCAAAGCAGACTTCATGACAATAGAAGGACTCGCAGAAAGAGTGATGGCTGCTCAATTTTTAATCGGCAGTAAAAACCTAATAAAAAGACTGAAATCTGAAGAATTCATCAAAGCCAACACGCGTCTTCCAATCTCCAGATACGACTGGCACAAGACCTTAAAATTCTTAGCATACGCTCCATATGCCGAGCTCGATATAAACTCAGAAGAATACAAAAAAATCGAAACAGAGTTAACCTCTTTCAGTCTTTTCCACGAAATTGTAGACGAGTCTAGAAATTGCAGTGATTTGGGTGTTTTTGACATTTTTTGCCTATCAAAAAAGTTCGAAAAAGTGGAAAAATCGTTTTGGCAAGATGACTTAATCAAATTTTTCCAAGGTATGGCATCTGAAAAAGCTAACGCCCAATTAACCCGGAAGCCAAAATGCTCAAGGATCATATTCGACAGCGTAAAAATGATAGAAAAACTGTCTTTCGACGTTAAAGATCCAGGAAAATCAACAATTTACCTGATTCAAGTCTCATCTCAAAGCAACCCTGAGAGTAGGTTTTTAATCCACGCAACAAAAGGTGACCAGAACCAATACAACAACTTGAGAGATAAGTTTATTTTAGGAGGTTTCAGAAGAATTTTACTGAAAAGAGTGGAAAAAATCAGTTATTACACAATTGAAATGGTTTGGGAAATTTATAGGCTTGGACCTCTTAAGACTTATAAGGAACTTGTTGAAACTGGAAAATGTGAAAATATTATGAAATTTAATCATAATTTGTACTTGGCTGAAAAGGGAGAAAATTGCTTTGAAATGTGTGCTTTTGTGAAAATGGACTGTAATCGACCTATTTTTTATGAGACCATTTTAGAGTATGTCAGGGAAGATGTTGAAAGTGTTGAAATTGTTGGAGAATTTGACTCTTTAGAGATTTTTAATAGGAAATTGGTTGTGGGTAGGGATCATTTCTGTTCTAATCGACCTGTGGAAGGACAGGGTGTTTGCTTTTGCTCAATTAATAATGAAAATCCTTGGGATGGGATTTTGTTTAGTTAATTGAGTAGATAAATAAGGAAGGATTATTTATTGATTGAATTTTAGTGATGATTGGTTGTGAGATATTATGAAAGTTTAGATATAAATCAATTATCTTTGAGAAGTTGATTTTTAAGACCATGGTAAATTGAAATGTAATTTATTATATACTGATAAACAAACTTTAAATAAGTGTTTCATGCTATTCAATTATATGAGACATTGATGAGTATCTGTAAAGATAAGTTCAAATTAATCTCTTGTATTATCGAAGTCTAGAAAATTCAGAGTTGTTCTGATAATCATTTAAATAATTTGAGTTTGCACTGCTTTTCTTTGAAAGAGAAAACCGTTTAAAATTATTGAGATTATCGCACAAGTCTGGTGAATCATAAGTAACATCAAGTTTATTTATAATCAATACAAATTTCATTATAAAAATATGATACAGAAAAATATAAAATATAGGTGTTCATGCCAAAATTCTACATTTGATACATTTGAACTGAAGTCTCACATTTATACACCGAGGGCCCATAAAATTATCAGAATAAATACTGAGAAATTAAAATTAGATAATGAACCAAAAGTAATCTTACGAATGAAATTGATAAAGTCATCTTTGCAAAATTTTATTACTGACGATGTTTTGTGTTTATTTGAATTTTTTTAACTATAGATTACAATCATTGAGAGAGTTTAAATTAGTAAGCAATCGAAAATTCAATCAATTATCTCACCCTAAAATAAATTCATCTCAAATCCATCTAAATCAGTAAACTTTTCAATATAGATAAGATTAAACTGATTACTGATTTGAAATATGCAAAAAATAAATTTAAATTAGGCTTCAAAAATTTCTTAATAACTCACACTTGTGATATTTATTCAATTGCCATATCAAATGATGACTCAATAATAGTAAGTGGAGGAAAAGACGGGAAATTTAGAGTATGGAGCACTAAAACTCTTTCCCAATTAAAATTTTATTTTTACCATAATTCTATAATCAATGTGGTCGATTTGAACTGCTTATCAAGGTTTTGCTTCTCAGGGTCAGATGACTCTTCAATATGTTTATGGGACCTTCACAATCAAAAGCTTAAAACAGTCTTCAAAGGTCATACAAACAGTATCTAGACATTGAAATTTTCTAAAAATTCATCATTTTTCCTCAGTGGATCACTTGATCGAACTCTAAGAATATGGAACACTTTCCATAAATCCCTAGTTTCCTTAATTGATTTGAACTCAACAGTGATTTTTGCAACATTTAGGGAATTTACTCTTGGAATTCTTTTAGTTTATAGTGAAGGAATGATACAGAAATTTGAATCGAGCGAGGAAGACCATTTTCTTCAAAGAAATTTAAAAGAAAATGTTTCTTGTTGTTTTATTGCTGAAAATTTTCAGATTTTGATGATTGGACATGATGATGGCTTTATTGAATTTGTGAATATTTTGGATTTTACTGTAATTAAATGTTTTCTTGGACATAATGATTACATAGAATCAGTGATTTATTGCGATTATAGTAAAATATTTGGCTCAGCATCATATGACTTCACAGTAAAAATTTGGAGTGCACCGGATTTTATGAAAATTAGAGAAATTAACTCAGATTATTCATTTTTATGCATCCATATATCAAATAAGAAGATTTATTCCAATGGTGAAGGTTGTGCAATCAAAGTATTTTATATTGAGAGTCATGAAACGATAAGTATTAATAAATCTAATAGATTTCTTGAAACTAGTTTAGCAATATCTTTAAAACTTCAGTTGATAGTTTATGGATCTGATGCAATTTTTCTGTATAGTTTAGAGTCAATGGCTGAAGTATGCAAAAGGTCTTATTCTTGCATTATTTCAACTCTAGCATTTGAAGGTTCAAATATTTTATGTGCAACACAAAAAGGATATATTTACTTACTTGACTCTAATACTCTTGAAATTAAGAGATCCTATTTATTTGAAACCGAAACTATTTATTTCGTCAATGCACCTTCGAATTGGAAGCATCTTGTTTATTCAACAAAAAATAAATCAGTGATTAAAAATATGAAATCTTTGAGTCAAGTATTTACTCACAATAAGAAAATTTTGGATGGTAAGTTCAAAAAGAATGATTTTCTTTTTATTAATTCTAATTTTTATGTTTATGTTTTACGAAATTTCAAAAATTTTATTGCATGTGATTGTATTATAGGTTTTCAATGTTATTGGTTCATTAAAGGTAATTATTTTATGGTAAATGAAGTACCGAAAATGCGTAGTGTGATAGATATAAGGAATCCTAATCAAACTCGAAGAGTGAAAAGTTTAAAAAACTTGAGATTTGTGGGAAATCCTGATGAGTTTATTTTACCAAGGAATTCTTTGATTTTATCATCAGTTGAAACCAATCTTATCATTCATTAGTAGTGGTTCCTAGATAAATAAATTATATATCATTATATTTCTAACTTTAATAGTTTCCTAATAGTTTTTATGTCTAATTATACTGCAAACATAAGATCATCTATGATTCAATTACATTTATTAAAATTTTTCTTATAAAATTGATATGGATTGAAACATTCATTTTTCGCCTTATATTATATTTCTATTATATAATCATCTTAAGTTATATTATGTTAAAAATTATCATCCTTGCACATAAGAAAATCATATAAAGAAGATTTAAACATTTTACTTGAAGTTTAATGTTATTACCTAGCTATAATAATTCTAGTTCATACTTATAATTTTCTCTTGGCTAAACATTTGATTGGCTGATTTTATAAATTTTAAAGCTCTTGCTTTAATCATTTTTGCCCAAAGTTCTTTTAAAGTCTTGTAAAACATCAGCATATTAATCAAAAACTGAATTCCAATTGTTCCTAAAACTGTATAAATGCAGATGTTTTCAATTTTTTTTATGTGAAATTGATCATCTGTATACATAAAAAAACTTGAAACAGTAAATACAATTAAAATACAAATTTCGCCTATAATAGTAGATGCTAAAACAAGCCTATCCTTAAAAGGTCTGAAATAAAACAAATAAATAATCACTAAAACTGTAGCAGCAACATTAAGATAAGCTTGGTATGCAGGATAACTATTCAAAAAGATTTGAACAATTGAATAAGCAAGTCTTCTTAATAAAAACAAAGGATAGTAAAGAGTAGAATAGACTCCTCTATCATTAAGGAATTCATCATATAAAGATCCATATGATATAAAAAATTCCTCATTCTGTATAGAATCTGAAGAGTTTTTCATGGTGACAAATAGTACAAAAGGAGAAATGACTACAAAAAACTAGATGAAACTTACAGAGACTAGAAAGCCTAAACAAACATAGAGATAACCTTCGACTTGAATTAAAATTTGCTATTTATTGTTTACTGCTTTTGCTTGAATGAATCCAAAAATTGCTAATTCTAAGTAAGCTTGGATCCAAAATCTTATTAAGAGATTAAACTTGAATTTTTCTTTGTAGTTTTGAATTTTAATTGAATTTCTGAAACATTTTGACAACAGTATGAAAAAGACTGAAACTACCAAGCACTGTATAAAAATGACACAAATCGGTCCACAATTAAGCAAAAGAACAGTTGTTGTAATCCCAAATTCTTCTGCTTCAACATGAGGATGAGAAGTAGCATCTGAATTCGAAATATACTTCAAAACATTAGGAATAATATTATAATTCATAAGCGATGATGATGCTTCCGTAAGTTTCTTCGAATAAGGAACCGAATTAATAGGCATAAAAGTGATCAACTGAATAGTATTCAATAAAGACCATAATCCAGCCGGATTTGACATCATTCCTGCTCCAAAACTGACTGTTGTAAACGTTTGACCCAAAGGTTTAGCAGCAGCCGCAATAAAATTCACAGAAATTATATTAAATTCAATATTTCCCAGAAAAACATGATTAAAAAGCATTGAATTTCCTTTACTATAAACTAATTTTTTGAGAATAGTTAATTTAAAGCTGAAGTTGTAATTAACTTCAGGAAGACCAAGGAAAGTTACTCGATATTCTGAATGATTCAGTTTTTTTAAATAAAATTTAAAGGAATTTTTATTGATTTCTAAGGAAATATCTGAATCGCTTAGAATTGAGGACAAGGGCTCGTTAAAGGAAAGATTTAAAGAATTTTTATTTAAAGTTGTTAAATTTGCATAAAAGTATTGCTCGGTGCATGTTTTATTTATTTCTTTGTAGCCTTTGAGGCAAGTGCAATGACCGTTTTTTAGAAGTGAATTTTTTGAGCAGGTTAAACAGATTAGGTCTGGATTACATGTTAAACAGAGATTGCTGCAGTTTATGCAGGATTCAACTTGATTTTTCCAGCATAAAATTAGGCATTCTCCTTTTTTATTTAATTCAGATAGTGGATGGCTGCAACTGGTGCAGATGTTTTGTTCAGTGCATGTTTGGCAGGTTGGGGCACACTTATTGCAAGAGTTATTTTCAATTAAACGAGTTTCATTCCAGAATCCATCATCACATTTACACCCAGATTTACTTGGGGAAGCATTTTTACTTTTACAAGTCAAGCAATTATACTGCTTATTACAAGTTTCGCATTCCTCAAAGCACATCTGACATGAATTTTCTTCGATTGGTTCATTTTCACTCCAAAATCCAGTTTTACATACACATTTATTTTCATCAATCTTGGTATTAATAGAAATACATTCTAAACAATATGTTTTTTCACAGACTCTGCATGAATTTTCACAAGGATGGCAAAAATTATCTGAAGCAATATCATAGAAACCGTCATTACACTTACAATAATCCCCTGTACTGATAGCATTCATGTCAAAGCAAGTGATGCATTGATTAGTTGAAGAGCATGTCTCACAATTCCTTCCACATGCAGTGCAAAAGTTTAATGAATCCAAGTAAAATCCTGGGCTACATACACATGATGTTCCTGTGATTGTAGCAGAGGAATCAAAACAAGTCAGGCATGAATTTGATGAGCATGTCTTGCAACCTACTCCACAAGCCCCACAAAACGTTGAATTTACTTCATAAAAACCTTGATCGCATATGCATTTTTCTCCATTGTTTACAGAATTAGAATCAAAACAACTAATGCAAGCAAAGTTATAGGAACAACTTTTACATCCTAGTCCACATGGTAAACAATTATTTGAAGGGCCATCATAGTACCCGTCTTGACATGAACAAATATTGTTTTTTTCAATCATTAGCAAGTCCCAGCACTCTAAACAAGAATCAGAACTATTGCACTTTTTACATCCTTGACCACAGGCTATACAATTGTTAGAAGGTCCATCATAATAACCATCATTACATGAACAAACATTGTTTACTTCTTTCATCATTACGTCCCAACACAATGTGCAAGGATCTGAGCTACTGCATTGCTTACATCCATTATTACAAGGAGAGCAAGTCATCGCTGAACTAGCATAATATCCGAATTGACATTCACAAACATTACTAGAAATTTCACTCATCTTCAAATCCCAGCAAGAAGTAC